>MJUT01000096.1:429218-440207 GCA_002080005.1 Gigantidas platifrons
GTGCAAATAAAAAAAATAATATATAAGAAATTTTGAAAGTCTATATAATAAACAGTATAACTAAATCATACATTTTGAATATCAAAATAAGACCACTCGTGACCGAATACACATTAACGATTAAACTCGTGGACGGAACAAGTTCCGCCCACTCGTTTAATCCTTATGCGTACTTCGGTCACTCGTGGTCTTATTTTGATATTCAAAATCTACGATTAGTTATACTATATATATTCTGTTCCATGAAAAGATTCTCTATATATTCTGTTCCATGAAAAGATTCTCTATCTATTCTGTTCCATGAAAAGATTCTCTATATATTCTGTTCCATGAAAAGATTCTCTATATATTCTGTTTCATGAAAAGATTCTCTATGTATTCTGTTCCATGAAAAGATTCTCTATATATTCTGTTCCATGAAAAGATTCTCTATATATTCTGTTCCATGAAAAGATTCTCTATATATTCTGTTCCATGAAAAGATTCTCTATATATTCTGTTCCATGAAGATTCTTTCCCACCTTTCTATGTTCATTAGGTGCTAATAACTATATACCTTTATTTGCGTTATCATCATCAATGTCTAAGTTTTGACTTTGCTAGACATATTATCATTGATTTGTTTTGTTTGAAATGAACTTCTCATCGCAGAGACTCTTGCAACTCACCTAGATGAGTCTTAGACTCACTGTTTTCAGTCGGGACTTGCCAAAAATGTCTTCTGGACTCGTCATTATAAATAGCTACAAGTATCTCTGTCATCACATCTCAAATCAACAATAGTACTGATATAAATTTATTTACACAACAATAATGTGATAGATTTGTGATAGAAGTAATACATTGTTATACTTCAAGTGATATTGTTTTTGTTCCTAGATTTTTGTCCTCATTATGCATTGAAAAAAAGTCACTCGATGTATCAGCCTATATATAGCTGTCTTTATGGTTTGATTAAGAAATAAATCATGGAAGCCAGAACGTGTTGGGAGTTTTAACATGGATTGGCGGATATTAGTATTTTATCCAGAGCCAGAAGCAAGGGATAAAATTTACAAATATCCGCCAATCCATGTTAAAACTCAAAACACATTCTGGCTTCCATGATTTATTTCGATTCTGATATGTCTAAGAGTACAAATACGGTAGTATACTTTGATTGGAAGACGGTAATTTATACATACGCTTGCGGGAAATGTCGCACAAAATTTATGTAACTCGAATAATACTGCGCCCTCTATCAGCATTATTCGGGTCACAATTTATGCTGCCAATGGAAACGTCAGTCACATTCATCGGCGCATGTGCTAATGAGATAATACGAAGAAATAATTCTGGGATTTTTTAACAAAAGGAAAGAGTGAGGTCATGTTAGAATCTGTATTAGTCACATGTGTTATTATAAACATATTGCCCTTGGATAATAATCACACGAAGGGAAAATATTATCACAAGAGACAAAGTCAAGGATGAAGATTTTTTGTTGTGAACGTGATGATCACCATGACACCCTCATCCAAGGTCATGGTATTTTTTTTTATTATGAAGGCTTTATGATTTAGAAGTTTGTTTGTGTGTGACTTCAGATTTTTTTTTTAAATTTGACAGTCTCTTAGCCATGTATGAAGCACTGATAGAAAAAATAAAATTGGAAACCTCGTCCTATGCGAGCATTAATTTTTTCCGGTTTGTAAGATTTTTGTCTTAACAGTTAGTAGTTAATTTCAGGCTTTGACACCCGTTGTTATAGTGGGAATTACATGTAAGTATTCACATGTTGAGAGGAATTGTGTAGAGATTATTATAAAAGTTATGGGAAATTAATAAATGCTGTCTGTTCAATGGATTAATTTGATTACCATAAAGTATAATGAAAGCTTTATACCTAAGATTTGATGACATAAATCATAATTTTATGTTGACAACAAAAAATGGAATCATGTTTTACTAACTGTATAGTTTATGATTTCAAAATAATATTATGATCAGTAGAGGGACTATTTACGAGGGAGTAATAAATGACAGACTCGGATAAAAATGTAGGAATTCATTAATAATATGTGAAAGCAAAGATGTTATCCATTTTTGTCAGTCATTTTTATATTGTGTATTTTTTTTTTAAATATTTAGAGAAATTTTTTGTCAGATAATATTTTATATATTCTAGGACTTTGTCTCTAGCCATACTGGTAATCTGTGTTTACTGGTTGACAAAAATGGATGATATCAATTTGAGGTTCTGTCTCACAGAATATTATTTGTTAGCAGATTTTTACATATTTTTTTATTGAAGTTGATTATAGTTCTATATAATGTTTGGTTTTTGTTGATATAAATTTGTAGTCTATTTTTCTTACTTAATTGTTAGTTGTACTATATAGTGGGTTATTGATTTCTGTCTTAAAATTTGATGATTTTATTTTTTAATAACAACATCAAAATAACGATTACCATTGTAAATTTTATACAGACAATGGAAGAAAGACTGACATTCGATCAAGTCTCATCTTAGAAAATGTCTGAATGAACAAAATAGAAAATCGTATCATGTTTTGTTTTAATATGATTTTGGTGACATATAATAAAAAGGCCTGTAGCCAGAAATGTTCCAGACAGGTTTGATAGACTCAAAATACATACTTTAATAATTATAGTTCAACCGAAATCCTGATTTTAATGGTGGTAGTTCAACCAAAATATTGAATTTAATAGTCCTTGATGTGGGGGGCAGGTTTCATATGAATTCCTAGAACCCCCCTTCCTACAGATGTGATAAATGTGTAACATTTTTGATTCAGAAGAATGTAGAGATGTTTATAATAGATTGAATGTATTGACAAACTAATAAAGTTGTCTGTATATTGTTTCCTTCTTTATTTATGTAACTATACCCCATTCAAAGGAGGATGTGCTTAACATGTGAAGAAATGTTTTACTTCAAAATAAAATGTATTGGTACTTGAGTTTGTTAGGTAACAATAATAACAACAGTTAATACATCTGGTCTAGCCACTATAGTCAAAGGTGGTTTTCTCCTGGTACTCCGGTTTCCTCTACCAATACAACTGACAGTCATGATATAAATGAAATATTGTTGAAAGTGGCATTAAACATTATAAACCATAGTCTGTAAGGGCAGCGATGTCTACCTAAGAACTGTTATTTATTTCAGTGAGCTAGCACAGTAAAACTCCAAATCAGCATGTCGATCCAGCTAGTACAAGGCAGACAAAAATCACCATTTCATCAAAAACTAACTTGTTCTCACCATGATATAGTTGAAAATAGCTCCATTGGCATCAAAAAAATAACAATGACTCACTCGTTCTCAAAAAATCTTGAGTAATATTTTTGCATGTTTTGCAGTGTTGTGAAAAAAAAAAGTTTGTAATTCATGTTAGTAATTTAACTTTCTAATGCCACCTGAAAAAAATAATTTGGAGTAAATACATTCATAAATAAATACATTGTCCACTCATTTTTCTACAAAAGGAAAAATTTTGTTTCCAAACAGTGATGGTCCATAATTCCACTAATATCAATGAAATGAACAACAATCCACCACTGGTCTCAAGTCATTGAAGACATATATAAAAGACATTGACATATGGCATTGGGGTTCTGGGTTCTGGCTTGGGATAGGCACAAACAAGTGGTGGGGTTAAACCTCTTGATAATTGGTTCTCCAACGTCAATACAATATATCATCAAATGATGAAAGACTTGCAGTTTGAGTTCAGTTTTTTCCTAACATTGGTACTAATGCATGATTTTGATGTTATAGTCATATTGTTTCAGGGTCATAGTCCTTGAAAAACATGTTTTCAGTGTTATTGATTACAAACATAGACTATGTTTTTATTTGACAATGATTACGTGTAGTTTTTGGCTTACCTGACCAAAAGGTCATTTGAGCTATTGACGTCATTTTGGAGCAGGAAAAGCTTGCCCTTGTGTAGGACATGAGTTCACCCTCGATTTGTTGTTTGGTAGGTGTTCAGTCTTCAGTTTTCCCAGTATTGTTTTGTAGATCATTGTTTGCCCTTGTGGAGAACATGAGTTCACCCTCGATTTGTTGTTTGGTAGGTGTTCAGTCTTCAGTTTTCCCAGTTTTGCTTGGTAGGTGTTCAGTCTCCAGTTTTCCCAGTATTGTTTTGTAGTTCATTGTTTGTCTTTGTGGAGGACATGAGTTCACCCTCGATTTGTTGTTTGGTAGGTGTTCAGTCTCCAGTTTTCCCAGTATTGTTTTGAAGTTCATTGTTTGTCTTTGTGGAGGACATGAGTTCACCCTCTATTTGTTGTTTGGTAGGTGTTCAGTCTTCTGTTTTCCCAGTTTTTTTTGGTAGGTGTTCAGTCTTCAGTTTTCCCAGTATTGTTCTGTAGTTCATTGTTTGTCTTTGTGGAGGACATGAGTTCACCCTCTATTTGTTGTTTGGTAGGTGTTCAGTCTTCAGTTTTCCCAGTTTTGTTTGGTAGGTGTTCAGTCTCCAGTTTTCCCAGTATTGTTTGGTAGGTGTTCAGTCTTCAGTTTTCCCAGTATTGTTCTGTAGTTCATTGTTTGTCTTTGTGGAGGACATGAGTTCACTCTCTATTTGTTGTTTGGTAGGTGTTCAGTCTTCAGTTTTCCCAGTATTGTTTTGTAGTTCATTGTTTCTCTTTGTGGAGGACATGAGTTCACCCTCTATTTGTCCCCCGACGCTTCGTCGAAGGTGACTATAGAAATGGGTGTCGTCTGTCCGTCCGTGTGCTTGGTTTCCAGATGATAACTTGTGAATGAAAAGTCAGATTGAAGCTAGGTGTGGTATGTAAGTGTATCTTATGAAGAACTAGGTCAAGTTCGATAATGACAATTTCTCGACTATTTTTACTAGAGTTATGCCCCTTTTTATGCCTCAAAATTGTTAAATATTTGGTTTCCAGGTGATAACTTGGGAACAAATGATCAGATTGAAACTAGGTTTGGTATGTAAGTGTATCTAATGAATATCTAGGTCAAGTTTGATAGCGATCATTTTTCGACAAATCTTACCAGAGTTACATCCCTTTTTATTCTTCAAAATTGCTAATTTTTTGGTTTCCAAATTATAACTTGTGAACAAAAAGTCTGATTGAAACTAGGTTTGGTATGTAAATGTAACTCATGAATATCTAGGTCAAGTTCGATAATGATGATTTTTCAACAAATCTAACCAGAGTTACTCCCCTTTTTTTTTACTTCAAAATGGTCCTTGGGTGGTCCCCTTTCAGAATTATTTAAGTCAGGTGAGTGATACAAGCTCACCTGAACCTCTAGTTTACAGTAGTTTCAAAATTTAATCTTACCATATAACCTTGTTGTTTGGTAGGTGTTCAGTCTTCAGTTTTCCCAGTATTGTTTTGTAGTTCATTGTTTGGTTGGTGTTCAGTCTTCAGTTTTCCCAGTATTGTTTGGTAGGTGTTCAGTCGTCAGTTTTCCCAGTATTGTTTGGTAGTTGTTCAGTCTTCACTTTTCCCAGTATTGTTCTGTAGTTCATTGTTTGTCTTTGTGGAGGACATGAGTTCACCCTCTATTTGTTGTTTGATAGGTGTCCAGTCTTCAGTTTTCCCAGTATTTTTTGGTAGGTGTTCAGTCTCCAGTTTTCCCAGTATTGTTCTGTAGTTCATTGTTTGTCTTTGTGGAGGACATGAGTTCACCCTCTATTTGTTGTTTGATAGGTGTCCAGTCTTCAGTTTTCCCAGTATTGTTTGGTAGGTGTTCAGTCATCAGTTTTCCCAGTATTGTTTGGTAGTTGTTCAGTCTTCACTTTTCCCAGTATTGTTTTGTAGATCATTGTTTGGTAGGTGTTCAGTCTTCAGTTTTCCCAGTATTGTTTTGTAGTTGTTCAGTCTTCACTTTTCCCAGTATTGTTTGGTAGTTGTTCAGTCTTCACTTTTCCCAGTATTGTTTTGTAGATCATTGTTTGGTAGGTGTTCAGTCTTCAGTTTTCCCAGTATTGTTTTGTAGGTGTTCAGTCTTCAGTTTTCCCAATATTGTTTGGTAGGTGTTCAGTCTTCACTTTTCCCAGTATTGTTTTGTAGTTCATTGTTTGGTATGTGTTCAGTCTTCAGTTTTCCCAATATTGTTTGGTTGGTGTTCAGTCTTCAGTTTTCCCAGTATTGTTTGGTAGGTGTTCAGTCGTCAGTTTTCCCAGTATTGTTTGGTAGTTGTTCAGTCTTCACTTTTCCCAGTATTGTTTTGTAGATCATTGTTTGGTAGGTGGTCAGTCTTCAGTTTTCTCAGTATTGTTTGGTAGGTGTTCAGTCTTCACTTTTCCCAGTATTGTTTTGTAGTTCATTGTTTGGTAGGTGTTCAGTCTTCAGTTTTCCCAATATTGTTTGGTAGGTGTTCAGTCTTCAGTTTTCCCAGTATTGTTTTGTAGTTCATTGTTTGGTAGGTGTTCAGTCTTCAGTTTTCCCAGTATTGTTTTGTAGATCATTGTTTGGTAGGTGTTCAGTCTTCAGTTTTCCCAGTATTGTTTGGTAGGTGTTCAGTCTTCAGTTTTCCCAGTATTGCTTTGTTTGTAGTTCATTGTTTGGTTGGTGTTCAGTCTTCAGTTTTCCCAGTATTGTTTTGTAGTTCATTGTTTGTCTTTGTGTTTTATCTTCTACATATGTACCAGATGTGATGAGCTGAAATGTAGCATGTAAATTCAAGACAAATGATCAGAGTTATTGAACTTTTATTTTCTGCCTTTTTATGTAAATTTTGTAATTTTCTTATTTTTATCAATATTCAATTACAGTATGCATATTTTCAAGAAATACTTATTTAGAAATATTCTCCTCTGAATCCACAAAATCTAAACGAAACTTTGCTTAGATATCTAGTTCAATTGTAGATGCCCATCTTCAGAAAAATATATCTAATACTCTCTAGATCTATACATAGTAGTTATAGTTACAAATCTTAATATTATGAAATAGTTACATAATTATTTACATTTCTTTCTTTTCCTTGTGCATTCTTTTAAATAAAATTTCGCTTGTTTCCCAGTTTTTATAGTCCTGTTTTAAATGTTCCGGAACATCAGGTTCTAAATCGTGGGAGGCCAATAAATCGACGATAAACTTCCCATCCTTGTCATAATCGTCATTCTGATGATGAATAAACTCCATCAGTAACGCTTCCACTCGAACTTTATTAAAGAATTCATCTCCACCATTTAACACTATATCTTCTTGTTCCAGAACATCCATCTTAATAACTACTTGTTCCAAGTTGAAAATTTCTAATAAATCATCCAGAAGAATAGAGTCGATACTTTCATTTCCTTTCCCCAGATCTACAACAGCGGTCATTCCTATATTTCCCTTCGCAGTCACAAGAGATACTCTTTCATGTTTTTGGTTTAATGCATTATACACAATAGTCATTTTATTAGCCAAATTCGCTTCATTCATTGATGCACACAACCGCATTACGTTGCTACGCAAACATTCAACTGCTATAACTCTGTATCCATGAGCAGCAATGGGGATTGAAAACGCCCCAATATTTGCACCCAAATCTAGAAACACTGCTTTTGGAAATTGTTTCATATATTCTAAAAGTGTTTGGACATTATGACCTTCATATGCACCTTCTCTAGATATGTTTCGAGATATATACTGGTCCAGTTCTTCAGGATAAACATATATTGGAGTATTTGGAGGGTTCTTAAGCTTTGCAAATATAAAACTGGAATCCCTTTCTTGGAGACATATTTTATTATCAAATGTCCATCCTAAAGCTTGATTTCTATGTAGAACTCTGCCAACTGTATTAACAGTTTTTGATGTGGTGTCTGTCTGTGAAGAATATTCTAATATTGTTTTTTGTAAAGCTCCTTTCCAAACCAACACAGACACAGCAAAGACGATGGCAAGCTTCAGTTTGAAAAAAGTTCTTCCATTTTTGATAACCATCCTTTACTTAATATTACTACTAAAGAAAATAGTTTGAGTTATTAACATCATAAACAGGAAGTTGAATCATACATGTACTTGACAAAATAACAGCAGTATAGCATACGCTCATTAAGAAAAAAAGGGAAAAAGAAAAGAAGAAAAAAAAACTATATGAGAACAAGAGTAATGGCGGGTAACACTAGCAGAGCAGAAACTGCCTACCCTTCCGGAACACCTGAGTTCATCCCCGGTTTTAGTGGAGTTCCTGTTGCTCACTTCCTGTTTTCTGTGTAATGTTTAGTAGATCATTGTTTGTCATTATATTGTCTGTCCTTAGATTTACGCCTTCTGCTTACCCCCGTTGGTATCTTCACGTTTTTCATACACAAAACATTCAAGTCATTTTAAAATGTTTTGTATCTGATACTCTACCAAAATATATCTCCCAAATGTTATTCCTTACTGTGTGTCTATATAAGTATTAGAAGAGGAAAGAAGAATAGATCTAATTTTAGCAGTATAGACTATACATCTGTATTTTTGGTTTTCTTGTAAAGGAAACAAATATACCACCATAGCATAAAAATTGTTTTTCATATATTTACAATCTTTGAGATTGATTGATTGATTGATTGATTGATTGATTGATGCTTAACATCAGGTGAATAGTATTTCAGCTGTATTGATGCCCATATAAAAAAATGCAAATAATAGATGACATAGGTGAAAAGGAGGGTCCAGATGGGACTAATGGTAGATGTTTTTATTTCCTCATGAAAAAAGGGAGTTAGTAAAAAGAGTCGGAATAGGTTGCTAAGCAACCTGCTAACAGCAATCACTACTAACAAGCTTACTCAGCAGGACATGTGACAAGGAGCCTGAGATTCTCTGAATCGGAGTCATTTATTTACGTCCAGTTTTAAAGTGAGCTTGAAATAAAGGATACCGCAGATACTGATAAGTCTGCTTCAAACCTTGAACTACACCTCAAAATTGACAGAGCTTGTGGTTCCTATCAGGATTTCCTTGATAGAGGGTTGCTGCCAACAAGGGAGCTACTGAACCAAGGGTTCCTATTGGTTAAGATGAAGTCATCACTTCGAAAGTTTTACGATTGCCACAATAACTTGACCGTTATGGAATATCTTTGTCACAGATGACCACGGGTATGTTTTACCTGTGGTAAAAACTTCCTGGTCCTTTCCTCATTCATGACTTATCGCCGGGTTTGTAACTAGATTAACGTGACGAGTGTCACTAGTGGAGCAGGAACTGCTACCCTTCCTGAGCACCTGAGTCCCCCCCTTCGGTTTTTAGTGGGGTTTCTGTTACTCGATCTTTAGTTTTATGCGTATGTTTTGTAGATCCTTGTTTGTCCTTTTGTCCTTTTGTCCTTGTCCTTTTTTTTTCTTTGGCCATTGTGTTGTCTGTTCTTCTTCGATGTACGGTTTCTGGTTATCCCTTTGGTATCCTCAAACCTTTCTTACTTATTTGATACATCCGGCACAAACAGCGGACAGCCCTAGTTTGTGACTGGCTGATCAAAATGTTCCATATTGACATTGAAATATTACAATCTATGAAAAAAATGTTGTTCATCCTCAATGTTTTTACATGTTGTACACATTTTGGCATCGACCAGTTTCAATTTCAGTAAGTGATCGTTTAAAGAAAGATTGTTATATTGGTAAGTAGTTTACTAAATAAAAATAATATTACCTACTTTTTCTGCTTCGGGTTTCAACCTCTCCGAAAGAAGTTTCAGCTAGTAGAGAGGAAATATATGTATATAGTTTTAATCTGTTAAATAGAGAAGTTTTATATGTAGATAGTACTCAAGCTGTTGTTTCACTCTACACACGCCACTCAAAGCTTTTCTTGCAGTCCGAAACTTGACAGATGGACAATTCACATTCCTAAAGGAATCCTGCCCACCAGAGTGAAGAAGAAGACGAAGAGTTGTGTGCATGGGGGAAAATACACAACTAGTACCCAGGGCGGGACTCAATAGGCGGGACTCTATCGAGTTCCTCATTTATGGAGATTTCTGCGCTTTTGGACGTAAAATGCAACATGCAGCGATTCATATGATCAACAGTTTGTAGAGGTCGTCGGTGGCCCCTTACAAGGCAAGGGTGTCCAACCCTATGCAAGAGATATACATGTATACTTGTTTTCCTGTGGAAATCTAAAATATAAATCCCCCCTTAGGTCTATCCCAAATGCCATCATTTTCCTTCAATACAAATCGTTGGTATACTTGTACTTATTTCCATTTTGAATATAGCTGAAATACAGCTCACTCGGCGTTAAACAGCAATATATCAATCACAGTTTCATTAAGCTATATTTATATATTGTTTCAAGACATATTAACGTTTTTATCAATTTGTGGATGTTCTTTGTCTAAATATCATTTTACTTAGCTGATCTTGGCTATACTGTTTGTGTCCTTTCGTTTTCTTGTTGCCAGGTACTTTTAAATCATTTGGTTTTTTAGCTAAGGGAGGTTGTTCTAGAAACACGTCACGTGCACTGAATGTTACATATCTACCTTTGTATTACTCATTGATTGGTCAAGCTCATACTCTAAAGTAAATGGGTTATATATGCATCCTTATCATTTTAATAGTATTTTGCGTACATATATACCGGTAATTTAATATTCGGAAAATAAATCTGTTCTCTTACTCCTTAACGCGGTGTGCTTAGTGGAGAGCCAACACATACCAATATTATAGTATTAAATTGGACCCAACCAGAGAATTCGAACCCATGATTTACAAAACCCAAACCTATGCAGGCCAACAATTATACCGTCGATGTAGTCATGATTGAATAGATAAACGAGTGAAGTAGTAAACAAAACTACCGTCATAATTCCTAGTACATTGTTTTCATAGTAAATTTATTCGATGTGTTTTCCTCCTTGCTTACATTGGTGTAGGCCTGTAACGTTTTTGCATATTGGCCCATCACATTACTAACTTTGTCTTATACGATTGATTGTCTGTCTAGGGCCAGGTTGGTTCAATGAGTTAGGTCGCTGGATCTAACAACTCATACAAGCCTATCACCAATACG
>MJUT01000116.1:9530-20630 GCA_002080005.1 Gigantidas platifrons
GCCCGGGGCCGAAAAAGCTGTATAGGTTCCGGTTTGCAATCTTACTTCCGTTCCGACATTACGTTCAAATATTACAATTCTTCATGACGTAATTATTACAAACATGTCGTTTGACAAGGCTGTCGTTGACAGTAAGTCTGTGGCTTTCACAAATGAAGAAGCCAAACAAATCTTGCATCAATTTGCAAAGGAAATTGGGAGCTTTGAGTTGGATTTCTATAATTTTGATGAGTTAAATTATGAAGAGCAATCGGAGTCCGACAAATCAGCAAATCTACCAGACGCTGACTCCGCAAGCAATAAATGTTAATACAATTCTGTTAAAAAAGGCATATTGGAAGTTTTCAACTGTTCCATCTAGACATGCACAATGACACTGGAGTCTGGAATTCAAATAGCATGTGAAAATGATAAGGTCCGTATAGAATCAGCTTAGTGTGTCTTATATTTGTCGTATAAACAACATAAGTCAAATTATTTAATAACGGTGTCATTAACTGGTTGTTTCTGTATTGGCTCCGTATAGATTCTCGATCAGCTGTATTGGCCCGCGGCCCTACGGGCCTTGGGCCAATACAGCCGACCTCGAATCTATACCAGGGCCAATACAGAAACAACGAGTTAATAACACTATAATATATACATAGGTCAAACCTTTTAACTCTTTTGAGTATATTCCATGTATCCCATGGTCAACTAAAAACAAAAAGAAAATACATTTTCCCATTCTGTCACAATACTTTATTTATGCATAATGACTAATAAACACATTTTGTCATAAACCACGCGATCTATTGAACAAATCACAGGAAAGGGTTGTACTTAAATATTTCAGTTTTTAATTTAATATTAATGACAATTTGAAAGTACCTCAAAATAAATACCAATTTAATGGAAAAAAAAATATCTCACAAGCGAAACAGTTTCAAAATCTAATAGAGAAAGGGCAAATTGATATCACTCTAAACATATACATGACCAGTCACTTTCCTGACTTGGTGCAGGTACTTAAATAGACAAGTAGTGGGATTAAACTAATTTTAGTGGTCTAAATCCTCATGCACGTGCTGTCATGCAAATAGTTTCCACTTGTGGGTAAAATGCCAACTCTCATGAATCGTTCAAATTACATGAATTTGCGGTATACATTTGTGTATTACAATTCAATCAAACTCTCAAAACATAAAACACTGTAGCATTAGTAATAGTCTGTGATACAAGGAGGGGAACTTATGTCTAATTGTCCTAGCAAGCGACAATGAAAATGCTGGACAACTCACTGAGTTCATCCTATCTCAATATGTTTCAACACATGTTATTCTTCAAACTAACATGGCTGGTCGGATTCCTTGTTGGATGAAATCACAGTACTCTGATCAACAAAACCTCAACATCCTTCACTTCTACTTCTATCAAATACTGACTGCCTTCTACATGCTGACCATTGTGTCAGAGGTTGCACATGACAATTGGAAAAAGCTAAAACTGTTAACAGGTTTAATAAATTAGAATTGGAAAGCAGAGGCGACAGTCTTAAATGTATATATTAGAGAAAATGTTTCTACGTTGTGAAACGTGTGTCTTATCCAATTGTTTATTGAACAATAAAACTCAAAACTATGGCCTGTGGCAGTCGGTTCCAGTCAGATATCGTACGAGGGAAAATTTTTTTGCCTTTATTGAGTCTTACAAGGAGGAAAAATAAAAGATTGCATGTGCCGTGATTGCTTTTTTTTAGTAATACATGTTAGCTACTTTTTCGTTTGCCATTTTATATACATGTACCATGCATGATACGTCTATAATCTGTATACCTGTCTTCAATGCTGTATCAGATCAAGCTTTGTAACATGTCACAAACACTAGATGTGTTTCGCTGTCTGTTTTTGATGTATCTGGCAGTCCTGAGCCTTTATTGTAGGAGTCATAGGCATACTCAATAATTGCCTAATTAGAGATTAATAGGCTTGTTCCTCTACGGAGGTCGAACCGATAACAAGTTTCTGCCAAGAAAGTCCAGTGTTTTAGTTGTATTTTGAATCTTGTCTGATTGTAAGTAAGTCCATGATATTTGACTTCTTCTTATGAATCGAATGGATGGCCATGAAGAGTGTCGTTAAATTTGATTGGATTTCTATTTCGATTGACGTTACATTTGTTCGGAAGATAAGCCATTTTCCACTTTTCCTTCCCACATTGCAAGACCTTGTAGCAAAAATTATGCATCGATTGTGGAATTTACAGCCACCGTCAATTATCACATAACACCCTGGCGAACCTTAGTCATCATATGTCTTAGAAATAGTCCATTATTACGATGTATGTCCATTTATCATCTTCTTCTCGGGGCCATCGTGGTCGTATGGTAGTTGGATTTACAACTACTTGTGCAATCAATGCCTCTCCTTTCACCACTTAAGTTGTGAGCTCGAATTCTGGTTTTCTCCGGATACTACGGTTTCCGCCACCAATAAAACTGACCTCCACGATATGACTGAAATATTATTGAAAGTGACGTTCAACACCATAACCCTAATCCCAACCATCTTCTCTTTTTTGAGACTACTTCGATAAAGTCTATCTATTGGATTTCGCGCAATCTAATTTACGATAATCAGTGATAGTGGATGCTATATGTATCCGCATGTGTCATTATACTACTGACGACAATGTGATCTAGTAGTTTGCAGCAAATTCAGGCCAAAGGAATCAGTCTATGATTTTTAGAAATGTACTTAGGGCCTTTTTTGTATTTGGACACAAGATGTGTTGTTTTCCAATCGTTGGTTATAGCTCCAGTATTTAGAGATTTTTGTCAAATTATTGTCAGAAAAGGTGCAATTTCTTTTGTAAGCTCTTTGAGTCAATGTTTTAGTTCATCTGATCCTGCTACTTTCGAGGAATTTAAATTCAATAGTAAATTAAAAACTCCTTTATATGTTATGGTTATGTCTGGCATTTTAGGGAATTTAGACAAGTATCTGTCAAACTTTATATCAAGCTGTATCTATTAACCACGTTACTAACGGGAGATGGATTCATTAGAAAGATAGATGTCAATCTGATTATCATGTCGTTCGTTTTTAAGCTAAACACAATTTAGTATCTTCTTTTACTGACTGCATTCCATATGTTGAAGATCATGTCAGAAGTTGTCTTACTTCTACCGACTATCGACGGGCAGGTTGAAGATTACGTCAAAGTTGGTATAATTCTACTGACCATCAGCGGACAGGTTGAACATTATGTCAGATGTCTTTAATCAAAAACTTACAACCATCAATATGTTGAAAATTGTGTTGCAGGTTGTTTTACTTCTACTAAATACTGGCTGCCTTCCATGTTTAAAAGTCAAAGATTGTTTTAGTTATTATAATTTTACCAAATACGGAGAGTCGTTAACAAGAGTAATATTTTGTCTCAGGTTGTTCTAATTCTACTAAATACTGACCACTATTTAGAATATCTCATGGCGAAAACAATTTTACTTTTCACTGAGTAACACTAGATCATCACAACGAGTTGTATTTTTTTTATATTGCTATCTCACTAAAATAATAATCTGCAGATAAACATTTTGCTCCACCCCAAAACAGTAACAACATTTGTTATTTAAAATATTTAACTAGCACTGTCGGGTTGCGTGTTCAGACGTTTATATAAAACTATTTAATATAACCTGGTACCATTTTGGGATCGAGTAGAATAGATACGCTGCATGGTGTCCCTTGCTTGAGAAGATTGTAATATTTATTGTATGCGACTGTATCATACGTATTCGTATACAGTGTATAATTTTGATTGATGTCAAATTAATAAACAATAATCGTGTATCACAAAATGACAACACGTTTTAACACAAGTATATTGGCGGTTTTTAGTTTGATCTTTCGTAACAATGTTATCTCTGTAAATGCCTCTATATTTTAATATAAAGGACTTAGCCGATGTAGCAAAATGGTTCGTCATTATGCTAAGAGAATCTGCCCCACAGTGTGGTTTCGAATCGTGTTGTGATCATTATAGTAACCATGCATGGAATGGAATTATTTAGTGAAAGGACGGGATTTTTAATAGCAGACCGTCTAGTTTTACTTCATTGTTTTCTAAGATCAATTATGTTGCATTCGAATAAAGGAACAAGTCGGATATATGCTCATAGGTACTATACCGACTGTCTGTTAAAAAAACGCTTCCAACAAACATATCAAATATGCTGTCAATGAAAAACTAGAGCAAATTGATGTTCAAGTTAGTTTCAGAGAACTTTTTATTAGAATCAACACAGTGGATTTTGCTTTACAAAGTAAGATTAAGATCCTTACTAAAACAAGATGTCTATATCTACGTTGGCCAACCTTTTTATGAAACAGAGTTGAACTAATAATTTTAATCTGTCTTTAAGTTCAGGGTAGAGAATATTGTACATATGTAAAGGGTGGAGAAATCAACCATTTTAATACTATTACACGGAGAATGGAGAGTACTGCGGCTTTGAAATATACAATGCTATTTGATAAAGATACAAAATATATTCTGACAAAATACACACTACAAGCTTCTGCTTAAGAAAAATAGTTTGTGCTGTCCTGCTGCTATATATCTGATCATTTTTCGTTACAGTTTTTACATAAATCACAGGGTCTTAAATCTACCAATAAAGGGAACAAAGAGTCCCAAAGTCAGAAGATGTATGAATGTATTAAAACAAAATATCAGTACAATATAATGGCATATTTTATTAATGTCATATGTTTGTTTGTCAGTTTTATTGGTGGAGGGAACCGAAGAACCCGCAGAAAACCACCGACCTGTCGCATGTCACTGACAAACTTTATCACATAATGTTGTACATGTACACCGCGCCCTGCTCGAGATTCGAACTCACAACATCAGTAGTGATAGGCACTGATTGCAAAGGCAGATGTAAATCCAACTACCATACAATCACGGCCACGACGGTCCTTAATGTCATTTGTAATATGTCATCTGTGATATGTCTTAATCTATATATTGGTATGTTTCGTCATTATGTGGTTCTTCGTAGGTGTGACTGTAGATGACATTTAATGGCGCCTCGTATATCTGTATTGACTGCGTCTTCGTTCTACAAATATATTCATAGGTAATAAATATGGGGATCTAAAATTTAGTGCCCACGACGTCTTTTTGGAATAACCCTCATCAGTCAAAATATTGGAAAGACAAATAATTAAAATGTGATTTTTTATTTGTAATTTTTGGAATAACTAATTATACTATTAGTAATTGACGAGTTTCATTATACAAAAATATGTCACGAATGACCAAATAACGCAGTTACAACGTTATTTGGTCATGAGTGACGAATTTTTTATAATGAAATTCGCCAATTAGTTATTTATTATATAGATAAAAAAAATGTTTCGAATCGAATTTAATATAAAATTAGTTTAATTGCACTATATTACGTGTGTAGCGTAGGGATATACTATAATGTGTATCACTTAAAAAAAACATGGTACCACCCACCCACGACAATAAAATAATTAAAATGCTTATCTTGAAATATTATCTAAGTTAAATTTGATCAAAATTGAAGCGTACACGAAGCCATATAACGTCTACTGTTTACGTTTCAAACTGGAAGTCTTCATATGACGTCGACAACGAAATGGCGCGAAGTATTGCGAGAGTGAAATTAAAAACGATAATTTCACTGTGAAATTATCGTTTTTATTTAACTCGGAAAATTCTGTAATTCACAGCTATCTACATAATAAGCTTTTTTAATTGTTATACAAGTTCCAAACTGCAAATAAAGTACTACATTTTGGCTTACACGGGTTGTATATTCCAAGATACGAAACAGCTAACTCAAAGCACTGACTTATTCCGTTATTATACATGTCGACTTCTACAATAGTCTTGAGGCGAATCCATGCAGTCGAAATCATGATATCAAACTCGATGGATATGGAACACAACCGGTTTCATCAACATCTTTAACCCCCACCAAATATTTGGTTTTAGCACCTAGATTCATTTGATTCCTGGCCTCGTCAGGACTGAATCTATTGTGTTTCTGTCCCAATCGTGGACATGGACTTAGTTCGTTTCTATCCTATCTTTCCAAATATTGACTCTAACTGATATAATGTCCGCGTGTCTTTTTTATTTTTTTTATTTAATAAGATTAGTATTCCTTATTTGGGTACACAGTGATCTTATTGATCTACCAAGATTAAACCAGATTGCCCCAAAACCGATCAAATTTGACAGAAAGCTATCAATATCTTTATTGCATTATATATTACAAGTTGGTATTTTTACATGAAACTCAATATATCAGCTAGAAACTGAATACCTTAGAATTTCTAGTCTAGCATTTGAACGCTGCTAGGTTTCATGGTGAAATTCAAACTTACGTGTATTTCTTTATATAGTAAGTTATAATTAAGTAGAAAAATGATATATATCTAATGTAGCTCTAAACGGAGGATATGCCACTAAAGGAGTAGGAGCGCCTTCCACTTCCGAAGTTCATCCCCTGTTTTTAGTGAGGTTCATGTTACTCGATTTTTAGCTTCATATGTATGTTTTGTAGATGGGTTTGTCCCTTTGTCCTTTTTCTTTTGTTCATTGTTTAGTATGTCCTTCCTCGATTTACTGATTCTGATTACCCCTTTGGTATCTTCTTCATATGCACAACCTAAGAAATATGTTTTACTTAACTTGACTAACGAATTCGTATATTTTTTTTTTCTTACTTATCAAAGGTTTCATTTCATGTTAAAGAGACAAGAGCTATTGAAATGACTCACCGATTGCATTTGACACAGACAAATGCCACTACAGCAGCCAAGATCACCAAGACAACGCCACAACCTACACCAACAATAACAACAACATACATCTGTGCTAATGCTGTAAAATGATATATAACAATAGGAAATCAATCGATTGATTGTTAATTAATGTACGTACAGCAGTAAATAGTTTATTCATATTCAATACTACAGCATAAAGCCGAGAAAATTACTTTTCTCCAGTAATTTAGAAGTACACATCAACATATACTACAATGTATAACTACCGTATAACCGGTATTTTCTGCGGCTATCTAATTTCAGCCGTATTCTGCGATCAACTCCTGACCGCATCAATTAAAAAAGCGGAATATTATATGCTGGAAAAACAATTTGTTTTGCATCCTGTGACACAATCAATTTTTTTTCGGAGGCAAGATTTTCAAACCGCGGGAAAAAAATCAGCAGAAAATAAATGTCTTTTTTTTAGTCCAATACCACAGAAATTTCACACAGAACAAATTACCAGTTATACGGTATATATTACATTACACCTTCTTTGCTACATGTATTCTAAAGATTGCTAGAGATGTTTCATGTTACCGCAAATTTGACCACCATGGTCACTAAAACAGTGTTGAAGTGGACATTAAAAATAAAAACATGCAATATAATATTTAGCATTCGCTGTACTATGGAATATATTTGTCATATCCAGTTAACTACGGTCATTTGTAAAATTAAAACTATAAAAATAGAAACCAATGAGGTTAAATATCTCCTTTTTTGTATCTGGATATATTGTATAGCTATCTACCAGTAATCGCTAGCTCATATTAAACGAATACGAAATTATACGAGTTCACCATTTGGAGATATTCAAAAATTCCGTCTTGTACCGAGTGGAGCGCATCGGAGCGATGCCAAAATATGTAGACTTTCTCACAATGATAATGACAAAAGGATATGTAAAATAAAATGAAACACACAACATATCGCTTTGTCTGAAGAGTTCCAAAGTTTGATCGAAAACCGTAGAAATAATTTCAAAATTGATACCTCTAACACATCTATACATGACCGTTTCACTATCTCGGATGATACAGGCATTCCATAAAACGTTGCAGGGTTAAGAAGAAATTGGTGAATCGAAGAAGAACAGACAATACAATGACCAAAAGAAAAAGGACAAAAGAACAAACAACGATCTACAAAACACTACAAAGAAAACAAAACTAAAGATCGAGTGACACGAACCCCACTAAAACCGTGGATGAACTCAGGTGCTCCGGAAGGGTAAGCAGTTCCTCTTTCCCTAGTGACATCGTTGTGCTACTCTAGTTACAAACCCGGTGATAAGTCATGAATGAGGAAATGACCCGGAAGTACTTACAAGTGGAACCTATCCGTAGTTACACTAAATAATATTGCTGAGACTCTTTTCCCGGTTAAACATGTTATCGTCTTTGCATTAATTAGTTAGCCAGCAAATATGTATGTATGTTTATATTATGTCTTGATTATCTCCCTTAGGCTTGATGTGAGAACTTACCTGTCTTGTCGCCATCATTTTGATTACTATAACATAGCGCCGGTAGATCTTCTGAACAGAACTTCGATACAAGTGATAGTGTCCCATTGTAAACAAAAGCAGCTACACAGAGTGATTTGCCGTGCGCTAAAATATAAATAAATACATAAATACGTGATATATAATATATAGTCGGTGAGAACTTCAACGCGGAATATTAAAGTAGTGCGATGTAATAGTAATCAGTCGCCATTCAGAGTAAGTAGACAACTCAACAGATACACAACGTCATTTCAACGTCAAAAATGTTTTCATACATCACCGCAACGTTGTTTCAAACGGTAATTTAACATTGAAATGACGTTCGTTCTGTACCTGCTGGAAATAAGTAGCAGATGGCTGTATAAGGTAGTATGGGTAAATAAATAAAGAAGTGTAGGATTTATTTATTTTATTAATGGTAATCCTTTACAATATAGATCTATATAGCTGCTGTATTGGAACAAAATGTATATAATCAGACCAGTACCATCGTCGGTAACCCACGGTTGAATCCGATACGTTTCTCTCTCTCCATCACCCGTGGGTCAAATCGCTTGTAAACATTCGTACTGATGAATAATTCATACGTCTTCGCATTACAAACTTCTAATGCGATTCAACCAATCAAATCGTTCCTTTCATAATGAGTTTGGTTAAAAGTTAAAAATGTCAGACCTGTTGCAAAAATTTGAAGTGAAAGAATTGAGTGACTTTCTATACTGCACTACACTTCATCCACACATTTTCATGGGCGCATCCATTACTGACAGAATTTTTTTTTAACTCCGATACCAAAGAGTTTCACATTCATAAATGTGATTTTGATTGGTTAATTCGAAACTTTGAATATTCACGAGTACGAATGTTTACAATCGATTTGACCCACGGGTGATGGGGAGAGAGGAACGTATCGGAATAAACCGTGGGTTACCGACGATGGACCAGTACTAGAAAGAGAGACTTTTTTTTTTGTACATTGCAATCCAAACTTCTATTAATACAAACCTTTTTTATATCGCGAATGTTACCTTTTGTTACCTCATTTTCAAACATATGCAAAAAAATCCTAAAAAATATTATGTTCGTTAGCAATGTTACTGTTTGATATTTTACGATACCACAAGAAAACGATTGCAGAAAACGAAAGACTTTATCAAAAGCCGTAAATTGAAGGGCAATATAATGAATAAATGAAAAAGAACAAAAAAGACAAGCAATGCTCTGTAAGATACTAAACAGAGCACTAAAGATTGAGCAACACGAACCCCACATACAACCGAGATTATGGAAGAAATGGCAAAATCGTTATGGATGTTCAACCTAAGTTAATGTAGAGCGAAGCATAAAAACAAAATAGACCCCCTTTACATTTTTTGTGTGTGTTGTCATATTATATGTAATTACGTTCTGACTTCTGTGTTGTGATCTCCGTTACTGATTTCCTCATAAAAAACAATGTTCGGTTCGTCTTTACCTTCAGTTGTTTGTAACAGGGCTCATGTCTTGCTTGTGTTGTTTGTGTTTGTTTGCGCATAGCGGTGTGCAACGCATATTGTGTTGTGTTTTTGCTTCGTTTTTCTTCGTCTTGTGTGTCCTATGTTGCCAGTTTCTCTAGATTGTCCATTTTTGATTGCACCTTCGCTATTCTCTAACGTTTATTTAATATATGGAATTTTTTGTTGCTATGTTTAACTTCTGTTAACCGAGATTGGCATAATGAATTCATTGAACAGTCATAGTGTTAAGGTAGTTCACAGTTGTATGTAGTAAGACTAACGTTAGAGAAAACCGAAGGGTAATCAAGAATGACAATTCAGAGACACTGACTACGCCTGGCACAAAGAAACAGAACGAAGATAAAGAAAGCAAAAAACGGAACACAGAAAACTAAAACTGTGAGCAACACAGACCCACGAAAACAACGGAAGTGAACCCAGGTGCTCGCGAAGGATAAACAGTTCCTGTTTCTTATATGACACCATTGTATCCTTCATTACAATATCATGAAGCATTCTTACTTTAATCTTTTAAGATGATGTCATGAATTAATAAGAGCTATTAATGTTTTTTTCCCTATTTACCTGTACCCCAAGAAATTCGTGTTCTTTTGAAGAAAGAAACCCAATATGCACCTTCGCTATTCTCTAACGTTTATTTAATATATGGAATTTTATATTGCTATATTTAACTTCTGTTAACCGAGTTTGGCAATATGAATTCATTGAACAATCATAGTGTAAAGGTAATTCACATTTGTGTGTAGTTAGACAAACGTTAGAGAAAACCGAAGGGTAATCAAGAATGACAATTCTGAAACACTGACATCGGGCACAAGGATCAGAACGAAGATAAACAAAGTAACAAACGGGAACACAGAAAACTAAAACTGTGAGCAACACAGACACACGAAAACAACGGGAACACAGAAAACTAAAACTGTGAGCAACACAGATCCACGAAAACAACGGGAACACAGTAAGCTAAAACTATGAGCAACACAGATCCACGAAAACAACGGGAACACAGAAAACTAAAACTATGAGCAACACAGATCCACGAAAACAACGGGAACACAGAAAACTAAAACTATGAGCAACACAGACCCCACGAAAACAACGGGAACACAGAAAACTAAAACTATGAGCAACACAGACCCCACGAAAACAACGGGAACACAGAAAACTAAAACTATGAGCAACACAGACCCCACGAAAACAACGGGAACACAGAAAACTAAAA
>MJUT01000125.1:3435-13972 GCA_002080005.1 Gigantidas platifrons
CACTCATGCAAAAAAAAACACAATTTAAAAAGTATCACTAAAGCTAAAAAGATGTTGAAAAAAAATATACACATGAAGTTAATAAAAAATTTCACTTGATAACAATAGCCTATGTAAAATGAATGATAATATTCAGACGAGAAAATGCTCAACTATTGCAATGACACTATAATATTGGAAGACTAGAATATACTGAGCCCCATTCACAAAATATATATTATGATCACATCAACAAATGACAATGAACAACTGTATAAATTTTAGCAGCTATGTAATGAGTATTCTTTTTAAGTATTTTGGACCAGTGTAATTTAAGTGGAATCCACAAATATATATTCCTCTTATATACATGTACATGTAGCATTGAAAACTGTATCATTAATGTATAAATGTTAAGCACATACCTCATCAAAAATATAAAACCTTATTTTTGATACATGTAATTTTTACAATTCTTCAGGTACTTCTTCCATTTGATACATCAGTTTTCTCTTTGTACTTGTAGCACTGCGTGTTCTTCTAGCAACTGGTTCATAATCTTCTTCTTCCACAAGCACAACACAGGGTAATCTAGGGGGAGTAGGATTCCTCACGGGTGATGGCGAAGGTGTCAATGTGAGCGATGAGAATTGTTCCATTGGAATGGAAGGGGAGGACTGTGTTGTAGGTGTACTTGGAAATCTAGCATATTTATATTTTCTTCTTATACCAAACATGTACACACTGGTAACAATTCCAATGAATAGCAAAACAGTGCTTGTTATCCCCCAAATCATATACACTGTAAAAAAATATAGTGAAATTAGATTGGTCAATATATATACATATAATATACATGTACATTTTTGTATATAAGTATCTGGATCAAAACGTTAGAAACCCCCCAAAAAAAACCTTATAGAATTAACAAGAAAATATAAATTACATCACTACATTTATTTTATTTATCTGTACTCACAAACACCTTATTTCCTGATTGTATATATGTTTGAAGTTGTATTTTGAATTTGTTCTTTTACCTTTCACTGTTTATTATTCACATGCATTTATGCTTTACCAAAACGATTGTTTACAATAACCAGATATGACTATACATATGTAATAACCTGTGTCTTCAACAACAGGACAAAGAGCTTCTTTAAGCCTAGTATTACATTTCCTCGTAAATGTTTTAAATCTAGGGATAGCCGTAAGACATGTGTATAAGCGTGTGTTGATGGTATATATTTAATATTATAATTTGACAGCAATCTAACTCAGCAATATATATATAAATATAAAATGGATTTAAATATACATATTCAATGGGCCTGTTAAATGTGTATTTACATATGGGTTCCTGGACAAACACTGTTTAAATTCTTGGTGTTAGAGTAAAGTCCTTACCATTTGTTGCTACGGACACAGAATGCACTGTAGTAAACCCAGGTGCCTCTGTTGTTGTAGAACGTGCAGTAGTTGGTCTCTCTGTTGTTGTAGAACGTGCAGTAGTTGGTCTCTCTTGTTGTAGAACGTGCAGTAGTTGGTCTCTCTGTTGTTGTAGAACGTGTAGTAGTTGGTCTCTCTGTTGTTGTAGAACGTGCAGTAGTTGGTCTCTCTGTTGTTGTAGAACGTGTAGTAGTTGGTCCCTCTGTTGTTGTAGAACGTGCAGTAGTAGGAGTTTCAGGCACTGTAAAATGTATATACAATGTAATATTGAAACAAACGTTGTAATCAGTATTTAGTAGGTACATGTACTTTAAAACTGTCTCTATCCAACTGTTAAAATGCCGAAAAGGATCAGCATGAACGAAGAAAATGCAAAAATTTCTGTACAATTATTTTATAATAACAGTCATTTTTTAGCAGCTAAAGATTTTATTTTAAGAATTTGCTTCAGGAGATCATGCCCATGGATCTACAACTTCAAACATAAAATGAGAAATTTTAAGTAAATTAACTTGACAAATTCTACGTAAGGGCAGAGGGTTAGGGTACGGGTTACATATTTTTAGTAACCACCCAAACTACAGAC
This sequence comes from Gigantidas platifrons, assembly GCA_002080005.1. Lineage (NCBI taxonomy): Eukaryota > Metazoa > Mollusca > Bivalvia > Mytilida > Modiolidae > Gigantidas > Gigantidas platifrons. The sequence goes on from MJUT01000125.1 coordinate 5,450, forward strand.
GACTTGTCAAGTCCCAAGCCACTTACAAGACACATTTTAAAAATTGCCAGGTCTTTACCTTTCCAGCAAAATGAAAATAACCTACTAGACACCAGTATTCAACAGGATCAAGATAGCATATTAGCTATTAATTCAAATTCTCGAGTATATTTGATGAAGCAGAAGGTCTAGGTAATAACTTACCACATAAGTGTGAGTTGCACACCCAATTACATCCTGGATGATATTTGTTTGTAACGGTAGGTGGTCCAGTTGAGATATAGTGTACATTACAACAACAGCTTTCGCCTCTGATTTCCACCAACCGGACATTGTCATTGTTTACATGTATAGGATTGCATCCCAGACATGTACACTTTGCGGTGACCGTACTGGTGTCACAGTGATTTATGTATCCCTTTACACAAATTAAAACAGACCACAAGAAGAAAAAAGTAGAGAACAATCTCCGGCGGTACATTGTTGGCCACATTTTTGCAATAATAACAAATGGCGCGAACTGGAGTTAATTCGCCACTATAAAATACTCGTCACCAAATATCTCGATATATCTCGTCACCGAAAAATATCTTGAACACTAAATCAACAAATTGTTTGGTTTAAACTAATCAGAGAATAAAATACAAAATAAAATTTATGATTAGGATTGAATTAAAAGGAATAGAGAGACAAAGCTAGATTTTACGACACTTCCTAAAAAATTAGGGATTTGTTTTGTTTTCTTTGATTGTTCCTTTAAAAATTAGGATTAACACGTTGCGAACTGGAGTTAATTCGCCACTATAAAATACTCGTCACCAAATATCTCGATATCTCGTCAACGAAAAATCTCTTGAACACTAAATCAACAAATTGTTCGGTATAAACTAATCAGAGAATAAAATTCAAAATAAAATTGATGATTAGGATTGAATTAAAAGGAATAGAGAGACAAAGCTAGATTTACGACACTTCCTAAAAAATTAGGGATTTTTTTTTATTTGATTGTTCCTTTAAAAATTAGGATTAACACGTTAGGATTAAATTAAAAGGAATAGAATAGAATAGAATACTTTATTAATCTAATTAAGGACCCTTGCGGGTTTATAATTTCATACAATGATTACAAGGAATAGAGAGACAGGGATAGATTTACGGCACTGCATAAAAATTATATTTTTTGTTTGATTGTTCCTTTCAGGCCTAAACGATGATTTTGAAGCAAATGTCATATATTCAGTGGGTAGATGAAGAGTATTGTCCAACTAATCGAACGTACTATACAGTATTTATGATCGGCGTTAGATAAGATAGATATTGAGAACGAAAATAAATATATAACAATAAAATCAATGAATCATAAATTTTGATACCGACATTGAAAACCAATTGTATTACATGCATAAAAAATGTTTTGTCTCTCCTTTTTTTTTGCTTAGATGATTTTTACAAAATGACAATAATTCTTCAATATCTGTGAAAAAAAAACAATTGCAAACCTTGAAAAAGATGATTTTTAATGCTTTAAGATTTTGAAATGTCATATATTCAGTGGTCAGCTGCAGAGTATTGTCCAAAGTATACAAAAACACAAATCTAGATTTTAAAGAAAAATGAAAGATATCTAGTGTTAATCGAACGGCACTATAGAGAAGTAAGCGACGTATTTAGTATCGGTGTTTTGTAGATAAGACGAAAATTGAGAACGAAAAAAAAATTACAATAAAAACAGAAACATAAATTATGAACAGATATGACAGTTTGACAACCTCTAGTTCTTTAAAAGAAGCTGCTTGACCAGAGTCTTCATACGACGCTCATTCAGTCCACATTGATCCAAAGCTTTCTTTGACAATGGCACAGAAAATGCTCAACGAAAAGTAAGTTATTTCTTAATTATTTTAAACATTTTTTTTAAATGCATACAATTTCTGTATTCAACGATTATTTTTAAACACACTATAAGGGTTAGCATATACATTTATTTTGTTTTGTATTTTTTTTGTTAATCACTAAACGCAACTATTCTCAATGCTTTAAATAAACGATTAAGTCTTCAAACTTGAAGTGTAAACCATTTTATTTTTTTACTGTAGTTTAATGGTTATAAAATTTGCGTTTACCTTCCTAACGATTATTTTTTGCCTGAAAATCATTCACTTTGATTATGGATGTTAAAAATTACGCTTGCGTCAAAGCTTTCCCTTTACTTGTGTTTCGCTATAATATTTAATAAAATATTACCAGCACGATACTACGAGTAACATAGTAGTGTCAAAAGGGTGATAACCCAAAAATCTTAAAACGAATTAATTTCCAATTATTTATCACAGCATCATATTTCGTTAAATTGGTTTAATATTTTATGTTTTTAAAAAACTGTTTTTTTGATTCTCCAATGAAAATCCTTTTCTCGTGAACATCTTGGAGGAGCGAGAAGATCGAAGATGACTTTATTTTATAACACATGACTTTGTGTTCCACATAGATTTTTAACGAATACGGCCACATATTGGATTAGACGATTTTTACAGTAACAAACTCGAAAATTGCGTCGAACGTATTTCTGCGAAAAACTTTCGTTTCTAAAAATGAAAAAAAAAATCCGCATAAAACGGGGGAAGGCATATGTTAAATACTAAGATATCTTTAGAAAATGTTTTCAGATTTTAAATCGTATTTATTTTCCTTGTAAATATTAATATTGTTTTTGTGGGTTTTTTTATTTGTATATCAGTGACTGTTTTGTAATGCCCTGTTTTGTTTGCTTATCTTAAAAAGTTTATAATACTCTAGACCTCTGATTTGGAAAATAAACTTTTTTTTTTTTTTTTAGACACAGAGACCAGGAAAGTGATGATGTGATCAAAGAGGCAGCCAGAGGGAATGGACCCCATATACAGTAAGTAAAAAAGCGATTTTTTTTCGACATTTAAAAAAAATAAAAATACAAGTTTAATTATAGTATCATTACATATTTTTAAGAAGTCTATCTATTAGAACACGGTACACCTCATCATAATAAAGCTTTATACCAAATATCAAAACTTTCTGACATATAGAAGCTCAAAAATCTTTGACCGAAATTTCGTCATAAGGCTTAAAAACATTCAACCAAAGTCTCGGCAAACAAAAAGTAGATGTCCTTCAGATCTGAAAAGGGAGACACGGTATAACTTACCATGCTAAAGTTTCAGGCCAAATTTGAAATTGATTGGACATTCACATGCAGATATATCCACGATCGAAATATTTCGGGGTGTAACATTCACAAATATAATTCGATCTGTCCGAATTTGTTACATTATAATAAAGAAGACCAAGATATTGTTGTAGTCGGCATTATTGTTTACCTTTATATTTTTTTCTTTGTAAGGTAATAACAAGTAGAGTGTCCTTAAACAAAGCGGAAGCCATGAATTTAGGTGCAACAATCTCAATCATAAACAAAAAAGTGATGAACGCAGATGTAAAACGGACATATTTTATGGAGCTGGCTAAAAAATGTGAACAGCAAATGATAGAGGACATGAAATTCAATGAAATATTAGACCAGAGAAAAAGAGAACTCTTACAAAAAATGAAATGACAAATGTATTCGTACCATTACGTTGTACATGTATTTTTTTTAAATTGACCAGGCAGAAATAATATCTCTGGAATGATGTGTTTCCAAGTTATTGAAAAAGAAAATTCTAGATTCAAACTGCAAACTCCTGTATTTCCAAGGACTTATCAATAAGACGGAACAAGTTTTGAGAAAGGATGTAGCATTCAGAAATACCGTACAAGACAGAATCCAATACTTGGAAAACTAAAAAACTTAAAAAAAAGATTTAATAATAGGATAATTATAGCAATTTATATCATCATAAAAAATACTTACCGTGTCATGTGTGGTTTTAAAATTACTTTTATTCTGATCAGTTGTAGATATTTAAATTGTTAAACAAACCAAGGAACATTTTTGTTGTATTTTGATGGATTTTTTTTTATTAATACTTATTTTACATTTAAACTGTATTATGTGTATATTTTACTTTGAAAATAATAGCAATAAAGTTATAAAATATATTATAATGTTCATGATGTCCGTCAACCCCTTGTTCATAATTTCAAGCGTCTTTATATTTTTCCCGTTTGAATTTGAATTTGAATTTTGGTGTTTAACGCCACTTTCAACAATATTTCAGTTATATCGTGGCGACCGGATTTAGTGGTGGAGGAAGCCGGAGAGAACCACCGACCATGGGCAAGCAACTGGTAAACTTTATCCCGTTTGATTTCCCATTAATATTTGAAGAGATATTACAAAACAATGTCTGTTTTTTATTGATCACAGACCGTTACATTTTAAAGTTCAATAAAAAGGAGGATATGGGGTAAATGTACATGACACAAAATCCCAAATGGAAAAAGCAATGGAACAAATACACCATAACTGAAAAATAAAGAACATACATCTCAAGCACGGGGAATCTTTTTACGAACTCCACACTGTACGAGAGACAAACTCTCAGATTACTATGCCAAGGGTAAATGTACATGAGACAAAATTCCAATGAATACATGGAATAAACATATATTTTCACAAAATGTTTGGAACATAGTATCCATATTCAATAATAATTTAACATCAAGAGGATACCGTAACAAAACAATGTTATTAATCACAGACCCATTACGCTTTAAAATCCGTTAACAAGTCAACGTTGTCCAACTAAATCAAGAGGATACCGTAACAAAACAATTGTTATTATTGATCACCGACCCATTACATTTAAAAGCTATATAAATTAGTCTTTTCCTTCTCTTGGTAGACAAATACCATGGCACAAAGGTATCCTTCTGTGAAAGACATCGTCAACAGTTTCGAGACCATCGACGAATTAATCCAATGGGCTCTAGAAAATCAAATGCAGGATCACCCCTTGATAAATCAGCGAATAAGCAACTGTATAAATCAATTTGAAAATGCTGAGAATCTAACGGAATGGGCCATACACAATTACCTACTGAACGATCACCGGGTTCTGAACAGAATTCAGACGTTATATACGTGTAAATGGTGTGGAAGGAGATCGGAAAGCACACGCGAATTACGACTGCACGAGCATGTTCATTGGACATGTGATGAGATACCACACACATACCTATCATCAAACAACAATCCAAACAACCAAATTCTAAATTTATATAATAACGATTTGACTGACATCCGTGTTTCTTCACCATCACAGAGCGGTGCCGGTGTTACACCAGAACCCCCATACATATTTCGTCAATCAGGTCAAAAAACGTTTTCTAAAAACCTAGCAACAGAAACGACGTATAAAGTCAAGTTCACCGACGTGTGGAAAGGGAACTGTTCCTAAACCAATGTTGTATTTTCCCTCTTTACGAATGATTTGGTATACCTTTCCAGGTCCTGCAAAGGACGCTGGATGTGAGGGGTCCGTCCATATTTTAAGAACATAATCACGTTTCTCTTGATACGTCATTTCACGTACTTGATATATCACAGGTTTGTTTTGCGTATTTTTTTTTAACAATTGTGTATGTGTGTGAACCTATTGCCTGATGGAAGATTAAATGAGTGTCATCAGGGTTTGGGGGAGGTTTTATTTAGTTTCGTTGCTGCGTAATTAAAAAAGCAACACAAGTATAATAAACAACTTTATTTTTCTAGCAACTGATATAATAGGTACAAGCGAAAAAATCAGAGTAATGATACATTATGTCTGTGTCAATAAATACGGTGCTATGTCAAATTCACTCTCTTGTTCTTTCCATTCGTCTTCTTTTTCGAAAGGATAACATGCTTTGCATGATAAAGCCTCTAATTCATTTGGATGTGAATAATAACAGACAAATGTTGTTTTCAGTTCGGGTACGAATTCTCGCATTATCTCTATAGTGTCGCAAAGTCGTTTCCATTTCTGTTTATTGAGGGCAACTCCTTTCCGTGTTGGTATGGGTTTATCCACGTTCGATGGTTGCCAAAAGTGTCGTATATCCACCGTAGGAAACTTGGGATCAACTGTTACGTAAACACCTCCGCCTAAATGTACGGTATAGGCTTGCTCCTCTTCAGCTGATTGTGTTTTCATAAACATGTTGTCTATCTCATCCTTCTTTTCCTCCAGCAACAACCATCTAGACAAATTGAGTGCGACTCCTTTTTTAGTTGGAATTTTTCTCTGTCCCGTTTCATCATAGTGATGTGAATTAACATCTTATTTTTGAATTCTTTGGCAACAACGTAAACATCACCAAGGAGATGAATAAAACATCTTCCGTCGTAAGAAGTTGTTATATCATCATTCATCGAGGGTATATGCTCTACCATCTGTTGCGTTCTCTCTTTTTCTGACGACGGATTTTCCTCTTGAATTTGATTTTGCAGTAAGTTATTACGCTTTGCTTTTCTCGTTGGCTGTGGTCTGTTATTGCAGTTGTTTTATTTAAGTGTTTACCACAAATGTTAACGAACCGGTGATCCTTTTTATAATTGAAAAAGTCGTGTGACCAATATTCGTAATAACAACCGCAAATATAGTTTGTCACTTCTCTGTCGAAACCCATTTACAAATCCCGCATAGTTGGTTTTTATTTATACCAGTCAAATGGTTACGGTTTACTGATTACGTAGGGATGCTTATTATCATGTTACACCTAATGGTAATTGATACTTGGGTGTCCTCTTTCTATACAGGTGTAAACACCCTCATTTCTTGTGGAATGTCTATTTCTTCAAGTGTTTTCAGATAAATTAACAACATTCCTGTGCATAAACAGGATGCCGACGACACAGCTTCTTTGTGAAAAGGTACAGTGTCAATAATCTTCCTGGATTGATTATACCATCATTAAATAAAGTTGAAACAACACGTTCATAAATCTGGAGAGTGATATCATCCATTTCAACATAAAGATGTATGTACAGAACCCCCAAATTTATTCTAACGGAAATTTAAAAGTGTTGCTGGCTTTATACTTTTTAAGAACGGTATCGAGTATCAAATACATAGGTACCGAAAATACTTTTTTCTTTAAATTCTGAAATACTTTATGGTTTAGAGGAGTACATCTGTTAGGTTTCATAGTATAGAATCCAGTATCATTTTCTGATTTTCAGCTTCGTCAATTGTTTTGTTAATATACGGTATTATCTGCTGAATATAGTTCCATTGACGTGTATTTAGTTGCACTCCTTTAATAGTTTCCTTTCCATTGATAAACTGACGAATATCTATGATGACGTCTTGATAGAGACATATGGCAACATAATAGGTATCTGGTATTTCGAATTGTTTGATAAAATCGCACAAACTATGGTTGTATTTATACATCTGTTTTGAATGATTGATCCCCCTTTTCGAAGAAATTTCTGTAATTGCTAATGTTACTGCTATCATCACAAGCATGGTGAACGTTCCAATCCATTTAAGAATTCTCCGTTGTGTAATAAAACGGTCATACAAAGTATTTGTGTTGGAAAGTGTGGGTAAGGAACCGTTAAACTCCATATCTATGTCTTCATTTAGTTCATTAGGGTTATTCCTTTGAAAAGACATGTTTACCTTATGATATTAAAAAGTGTAATAAAAGTCTGATGATCAATATCTTTCTTTTGTATATTATTTCAGTGATTAATATCTTGTATTTAATTTAAATTTGACAATAGATTTGTTTGATAGCCAACGTTCAGATTGCGGGGTTAGTCTATAAACTGTGAAGTATGTTTCAATTATAGTGTAAACAAAGGTTTATATAGTACTCTTAATCTTTAAACATATCATCTTTAATGTTCAGGGGTATCAGTTTCCCTATCAACCATGGGTACCATACTATAAATAGATGGGGGAGTATAGTATGTCTTAACGTAATAGGGGTACTAATAACACTCGATAGATTCTATTGTGTGGCCTTTGTTTGAAAGTGACCAATCGGAAGGCATGGCCTTTGTTTGAAAGTGACCAATCGGAAGGCATGGCCTTTGTTAGAAAGTGACCAATCAGAAGGCAGGACGTTATGATCGGGGGTCCCCTTTCAACCCCTTATGTAGTGACATGTCCTTGGGCAAAGTTTGTTCAGCTTGCTGATCTCTATTACATGTTGAAATTGTGGTTTCAATTTCATCATCGACTTCGGTCTGACCGATGGTGTCGTCATTTGATTGTTCACCACCCTTTGGTAGATCTTCGTCGTTTGGTATTTCATCAAAGAGAAAATCAACATCGAAATCAATATCCTGAAACGTCGGGAATAGCTTTTTTCTTGCAATTTTTTGACATATTTATGTACGTTGATCGTATACTGTTTATCTCCCTCAATCGTAGAGAGTTTTAAGAAGGGGCGTAACTCGTTTCTTACCAATGAGCCATCTATCAACGCCGCTGGTGTCTAATTAACACATCGACCGTGGCAAACATAGTGAATACATTTTCTTTTGATGTCCACACTGTTTCCATTCCACTTGTTTTATAATTCCTGGTTCAGTTGACTTTTTTTGTTGACAGTTTTTAATCAAAGTTTTTCTGA
>MJUT01000147.1:0-15718 GCA_002080005.1 Gigantidas platifrons
CATGAGTGTACATAATGAATGTTATTCCTGTCTGTTGTTTATGAGTGTACATAATGAAGGTTATTCCTGTCTGTTGTTTGTCAGTGTACATAATGAAAGTTATTTCTGTCTGTTGCTTATCAGTGTACATAATGAAGGTTATTCCTGTCTGTTGCTTACGGGTGTACATGATGAAGGTTATTCCTGTCTGTTGTTTATCAGTGTACATAATGAAGGTTATTCCTCTCTGTTTCTTACGGGTGTACATAATGAAGGTTATTCCTGTCTGTTGTTTATCAGTGTACATTATGAAGGTTATTCCTGTCTGTTGTTTATCAGTGTACATAATGAAGGTTAATCCTGTCTGTTTTTTATCAGTGTAAATAATGAAGATTATTCCTGTCTGTTGTTAATCAGTGTACATAATGAAGATTATTCCTGTCTGTTGTTCATCAGTGTACATAATGAAGGTTATTCCTGTCTGTTGTTTATCAGTGTACATAATGAATGTTATTCTTTTCTGTTGTTTATCAGTGTACATTATGAAGGTTATTCCTGTCTGTTGTTTATCAGTGTACATAATGAATGTTATTCCTGTCTGTTGTTCATCAGTGTACATAATGAATGTTATTCCTGTCTTTTGTTTATCAGTGTACATTATGAAGGTTATTCCTGTCTGTTGTTTATCAGTGTGCATAATGAAGGTTATTCCTGTCTGTTGTTTATCAGTGTACATAATGAAGGTTATTCCAGTCTGATGTTTATGAGTGTACATAATGAGGGTTATTCCTGTCTTTTGTTTATCAGTGTACAAAATGAAGGTTATTCCTGTCTATTCTTTATCAGTGTACATAATGAAGATTATTCCTATCTGTTGTTTATCAGTGTACATAATGAAGGTTATTCCTGTCTGTTGTTTATCAGTGTACATAATGAAGGTTATTCCCGTCTGATGTTTATGAGTGTACATAATGAGGGTTATTCCTGTCTTTTGTTTATCAGTGTACAAAATGAAGGTTATTCCTGTCTATTGTTTATCAGTGTACATAATGAAGGTTATTCCTATCTGTTGTTTTTCAGTGTACATAATGAAGGTTATTCCTGTCTGTTGTTTATCAGTGTACATAATGAAGGTTATTTCTGTGTGTTGTTTATCAGTGTACATAAAGAAGGTTATTCCTGTCTGTTGTTTATCAGTGTACATAATGAAGGTTATTCCTGTCTGTTGTTTATCAGTGTACATAATGAAGGTTATTCCTGTCTGTTGTTTATCAGTGTACATAATTAAGGTTATTTCTGCTTGTTGTTTATCAGTGTACATAAAGAAGGTTATTCCTGTCTGTTGTTTATCAGTGTACATAATGAAGGTTATTCCTGTCTGTTGTTTACGAGTGTACATAATGAAGATTATTCCTGTCTGTTGCTTACGGGTGTACATGATGAAGGTTATTCCTGTCTGTTGTTTATCAGTGTGCATAATGAAGGTTATTCCTGTCTGTTGTTTGTGAATGAACATAATGAAGTTTATTCCTGTCTGTTGTTTATCATTGTACATAATGAAAGTTATTTCTGTCTGTTGCTTATCAGTGTACATTATGAAGGTTATTCCCGTCTGTTGCTTACGGGTACATGCTGAAGGTTATTCCTGTCTGTTGTTTATCAGTGTACATAATGAAGGTTATTCCTGTCTGTTGTTTATCAGTGTACATAATGAAGGTTATTTCTATCTGTTGTTTATCAGTGTACATAATGAAGGTTATTTCTGCTTGTTGTTTATCAGTGTACATAAAGAAGGTTATTCCTGTCTGTTGTTTATCAGTGTACAGAATGAAGGTTATTCCTGTCTGTTGTTTACGAGTGTACATAATGAAGATTATTCCTGTCTGTTGTTCATGAGTGTACATAATGAAGGTTATTCCTGTCTGTTGTTTGTGAATGAACATAATGAAGTTTATTCCTGTCTGTTGTTTATCAGTGTAAATGATGAAGGTTATTCCTGTCTGTTGTTTATCAGTGTACATAATGAAGTTTATTCCTGTCTGTTGTTTATCAGTGTACATAATGAAGGTTATTTTTATCTGTTGTTTATCAGTGTACATAATGAATGTTATTCCTGTCTGTTGTTTATCAGTGTACATAATGAATGTTATTCCTGTCTGTTGTTTATCAGTGTACATAATGAAGGTTATTCCTGTCTGTTGTTTATCATTGTACATAATGAAAGTTATTTCTGTCTGTTGCTTATCAGTGTACATAATGAAGGTTATTCCTGTCTGTTGCTTACGGGTGTACATGATGAAGGTTATTCCTGTCTGTTTCTTACGGGTGTACATAATGAAGTTTATTCCTGTCTGTTGTTTATCAGTGTATATAATGAAGGTTATTCCTGTCTGTTGTTTGTGAATGAACATAATGAAGTTTATTCCTGTCTGTTGTTTATCAGTGTAAATGATGAATGTTATTCCTGTCTGTTGTTTATCAGTGTACATAATGAAGGTTATTTCTCTCTGTTGTTTATCAGTGTACATAATGAAGGTTATTTCTATCTGTTGTTTATCAGTGTACATAATGAAGGTTATTCCTATCTGTTGTTTATCAGTGTACATTATGAAGGTTATTCCTGTCTGTTGTTTATCAGTGTACACAATGAAGATTATTCCTGTCTGTTGTTTATTAGTGTACATAATAAAGGTTATTCCTGTCTGTTGTTTATCAGTGTACATTATGAAGGTTATTCCTGTCTGTTGTTTTTCAGTGTACATAATGAAGGTTATTCCTGTCTGTTGTTTATCAGTGTATATAATGAAGGTTATTCCTGTCTGTTGTTTATCAGAGTACAGTATGAATATTGTTCCTGTCTGTTGTGTGTCAGTGTACATAATGAAGGTTATTCCTGTCTGTTGTTTATCAGTGTACATAATGAAGGTTATTCCTGTCTGTTGTTTATCAGTGTACATAATGAAAGTTATTCGTATCTGTTGTTTATCAGTGTGCATTGTGAAGGTTATTCCTGTCTATTGTTTATTAGTGTACATAATGAAGGTTATTCCTGTCTGTTGGTTATCAGTGTACATAATGAAGATTATTCCTGTCTGTCTGTTGATCAGTGTACATAATGAAGGTTATTCCAGTCTTTTTTTATCAGTATACATAATGAAGGTTATTCCTGTCTGTAGTTTATCAGTGTACATAAAGAAGATTATTCCTGTCTGTTGTTTATTAGTGTACATAATGAAGGTTATTCCTGTCGGTTGTTTACGAGTGTACATAATGAAGGTTATTCCTGTGTGTTGTTTAGCAGTGTACATAAAGAAGGTTATTCCTATCTGTTGTTTATCAGTGTACATAATGAAGGTTATTCCTGTCTGTTGTTTATCAGTGTACACAATGAAGGTTATTCCTGTCGGTTGTTTACGAGTGTACATAATGAAGGTTATTCATGTGTGTTGTTTACGAGTGTACATACTGAAGGTTATTCCTGTCTGTTGTTTATCAGTGTACATAATGAAGGTTATTCCTGTCTGTTGTTTATCAGTGTACATAATGAAGGTTATTCCTGTCTGTTGTTTATCAGTGTGCATAAAGAAGGTTATTCCTGTCTGTTGGTTATCAGTGTACATAATGAAGGTTATTCCTGTCTGTTGTTTACGAGTATACATAATGAAGATTATTCCTGTCTGTTGTTCATGAGTGTACATAATGAAGGTTATTCCTATCTGTTGTTTATGAGTGTACATAATGAAGGTTATTCCTGTCTGTTGTTTATGAGTGTACATAATGAATGTTATTCCTGTCTGTTGTTTATTAGTGTACATAATAAAGGTTATTCCTCTCTGTTGTTTATCAGTGTACATAATGAAGGTTATTCCTGTCTGTTGTTTATCAGTGTATATAATGAAGGTTATTTCTGTCTGTTGTTTATCAGAGTACAGTATGAAGGTTATTCCTGTCTGTTGTGTATCAGTGTATATAATGAAGGTTATTCCTGTCTGTTGTTTATCAGTGTACATAATGAAGGTTATTCCTGTCTGTTGTTTATCAGTGTACATAATGAAGGTTATTCGTATCTGTTGTTTATCAGTGTGCATTATGAAGGTTATTTCTGTCTATTGTTTATAAGTGTACATAATGAAGGTTATTCCTCTCTGTTGTTTATCATTGTACATATTGAAGGTTATTCCTGTCTGTTGTTTATCAGTACATAATGAAGGTTATTCCTGTTTGTTGGTTATCAGTGTACATAATGAAGATTATTCCTGTCTGTCTTTTGATCAGTGTACATAATGAAGGTTATTCCAGTCTTTTTTTATCAGTGTACATAATGAAGGTTATTCCTGTCTGTAGTTGATCAGTGTACATAATGAAGGTTATTCCTGTCTGTTGTTTATCAGTGTACATATTGAAGGTTATTCATGTCTTTTTTTTCATCAGTGTACATAATGAAGGTTATTCCTGTCTGTTGTGTATCAGTGTACATAAAGAAGGTTATTCCTATCTGTTGTTTATCAGTGTACATAATGAAGGTTATTCCTGTCTGTTGTTTATCAGTGTACATAATGAAGGTTATTCCTGTCTGTTGTTTACGAGTGTACATAATGAAGGTTATTCCTGTCTGTTGTTTACGAGTGTACATAATGAAGGTTATTCCTGTCTGTTGTTTATCATTGTGCATAAAGAAGGTTATTCCTGTCTGTTGGTTATCAGTGTACATAATGAAGGTTATTCCTGTCTGTTGTTTACGAGTATACATAATGAAGATTATTCCTATCTGTTGTTCATGAGTGAACATAATGAAGGTTATTCCTACCTGTTGTTCATGAGTGTACATAATGAAGGTTATTCCTGTCTGTTGTTTATCAGTGTACATAATGAAGGTTATTCCTGTCGGTTGTTTACGAGTGTACATAATGAAGGTTATTCCTATCTGTTGTTCATGAGTGAACATAATGAAGGTTATTTCTATCTGTTGTTTATCAGTGTACATAATGAAGGTTATTCCTGTCTGTTGTTTATCAGTGTACATAATGAAGGTTATTCCTGTCTGTTGTTTACGAGTGTACATAATGAAGGTTATTCCTGTGTGTTGTTTACCAGTGTACATAATGAAGGTTATTCCTGTCTGTTGTTTATCAGTGTACATAATGAAGGTTATTCCTGTCTGTTGTTGATCAGTGTGCATAATGAAGGTTATTCCTGTCTGTTGTTTATCATTTTGCATAAAAAAGGTTATTTCTGTCTTTTGTTTATCAGTGTACATAATGAAGGTTATTCCTGTCTGTTGTTTATCAGTGTACATAATGAATGTTATTCCTGTCTGTTGTTTATCAGTGTACACAATGAAGGTTAATCCTGTCTGTTGTTTATCAGTGTAAATAATGAAGGTTATTCCTGTCTGCTGTTTATCAGTGTACATAATGAAGGTTATTCCTGTCTTTTGTTTATCAGTGTACATAATGAAGGTTATTCCTGTCTGTTGTTTATCATTGTATATAATGAAGGTTATTCCAGACAAGTGTCGTGTGCATTACATTAGATATCTACGTTTTCATTAATCTACGTGACGTCACTATCACTTTATTCATCCATTCCTTAAAAATAATCTGACAAAAATATAATGAAAAGAATGTACATTATGCATAGTCTGGCCCTATGGTACCGCGGGTTCTATTATACCGTGTATTCACGCGCTATTTTATCCAAAAGAATGTACATTATGCATAGTCTGGTCCTATGGTACCGCGGGTTCTATTATACCGTGTATTTACCCGCTATTTAAACCAAAAGGAGGTTCATTATGTATAGTCTGGTCCTATGGTACCACGGGTTCTATTATACCGTGTATTCACGTGCTATTTTATCCAAAAGAATGTACATTATGCATAGTATTAACTTTTTCAACCTATTAGACCATTTCAGTCTATACGTTTATGTTCTGAGATGAAGATAGAATACTGCTCTTGTTAGACAGTCTCGAATGCACAAAACATAGTCAACATGATCTATTAAAGAGTTGGATTCTACTTAGGTGGGTTATTATTGGATTTGAGTCATACAGTACTTTTAGTAGTAGAAATACTATTGGTAATGATTGTGAAAATTATCTTTATTTTTATAGACAGTGAATAAATCAAATTCAATTAATTAATATGACAAATATCATTAATGATTATGTTTATAATTATAAGTAATAACATAGATTATCTGATCTTTTCTAAACATAAAATGCATAAAATGTCTCACGAGAGAAGACAACCTGCTCCAGTTACAAACCCGGTGATTAGTCATGCATGAGGAGAGGACAGAGAAGTGATCACCACACTTATTCCGTAAGTGTTCCTTCGTATGGAGTTTATATTTAACAACTCATATGTTACACTCAAACTTACAGCTTGTATTCAGACTTTATACAACGTCACTGTCTAAGCTATAATGTATATAATGGAGTACAAAGATGTAATATCTCGCCAAGAGTGGAGGCTTGGGACCATAATACTAATTAAGCTCCGCCACCTTTTTTATTAGGAATGCTTGTATCTAGCCAGGAAAGTGACCAGTCATGTATATATGTGTTACTGGTATTGGGTTATTGCCTGCTTCTACAATTTTTGGATTGGATTTAAAAACAAATGACTTTTTATTTTATAAATAACATGGAGTACACAAAAAACTGAATAAAGTTACATCTTCTTCTTTCATGTTTAATAAAATAATGTCATGACAACAATAGAATATGGCAGACAAATGTCCATGGTTTTCAATATTTTAATTTCATATCAACAATCATTTCTGATTCAACATTTTCTTTAAATCCGTTGATTCTAATAACGCATTTATGATAATGGTACAATTATTTACACTTTCTGTATCAGATATAATTATAAATGCATGTTTGAGGTAGAACAACGAGAAGTATTGTAACAGTGGACTAAATTTGGGATATTCTGTTGTTACATACAACATTAAATCCTTTAGACAATCCTGACGTCTTGATATGTCATGTAACCAATGGTAAGAAATAAACCTTAAATAATACAGTAATACTCCCGGGGGACATACGATGTTTCTATTACCTGGAACGAGTTGTAATAATTCGTCAGTAATAAAAGATTGATATTCTGTTTCTGGTAAAAATATTATCACCCATGATGTTTTTAATTTGATTTTCTGGAAACTATTTATAAACCCATATTCTCTATTGGTACTGAACATATCCCTAATGGAGATATGAGAATCCAAATTGACAGAAAATTGACCGAGTGAAGTTAAAGATTTCGTGTACTCTAAAACATGGATGGCTGCGTTGTATCTCTTGGTTAAATAAAAATACAAACCTAATAAAACCCACCCTGACAAAGCACAAATCTTTGTATCAATTATACAATGTGACAACATTTGTTTAGTCTGAAAATAATTTTGTTTGTTATTTGATTCGAATAGTTTTACAAATAATATATTGGTGATTTGGCTATTTATATATAGAGATATAATGAAATATAAACGACGGGTACTAAGATGTAGTTTTCTATTCTTGAACTTTATACAACATCTCCTCATACGGACATGTAGTTTGTATTCGTCCGGCTTCCTAGAACGTTGTAATATACGTAGAAGAGGAAATACAGCTTTTTCAAATTCTGTATAAATGGTCGGGAAAATTCTAGAATTTAAGTAATAAGAAAAATTTCTAAGAGAATCACAAAGCATCAAGCACCCCCATCCCATATCATACAAATAATGAAATAAAGACAACAACTCATCTCTTGATTGTCCTGGGATCCTTCTGTCAATCATATTGTGTTGAGGTATAAAGTAATTAGGGAGATATCTGCACGTTATCCAATAAATAAGGCGCTTTAGACACAACATGAAACAATTCAGTAAATTGTTAGGTGTCCAAACATTTTCTTCTAGTTCTTCTGATAACCAAAATATTACAGTTTTCAAGAAATAGGAGCAGAAAAGTTTCTCGACATTTTCGTTTTTCTTAATTACTTCTTTAAGTAAAAGCTTAAGAAGAGCGTAGCAAACAATTTGTGAATGAGTCCAAGAATAAATCAACATTTTCTCTGGAACTGAAAACGATATTCTCCATTCAAAAGGGTTGTCCTTTTGTGAATCAGATTTACTACCGATCGGTACCAACAACACTCCTCCCTGAACAATGTTATGTATTAATGATTCTGGTGGCCATCCATAGAACCGAGGTCTATCAATCCATTGTCTTCCTACAGAGGGCCACTTAGTATATCTAAGACAATGAACTCGGTCCGTCATTCCATATCGATCAGAAAAACATGGTCCATTTATTACATCGTTTTCATTGATTAAGAATCGAATCCATGACTTATTTGATAAAAAAGTTTCATTATCATTTATATCAATTAATTCTGTGCTCCATTCACGTACATCATATAAACGGAGTAGAGTAAACCCAGCCATAGCATTCTCAAAGTCTAAAACTACGTTAAACTTTGTTCTCAAATCATGATAATTAGAAAGTACATCATCACGTTCATAAACATGAATGTCTTTAGAGACAAGCATCATATCATAATCACTTCCTGGTAGATTAAGTCCTTCCGCTTTACTACCACTACTTATGAAATACCATCCATCATCGTGATTGCGTACATCATCAAACACGTTAAAGAATTGTCTTCTATAGTTGACTACTTTCTCAGATCCAACAACTTCATCACACATGTATCTATATAACTTTACAGAAACGTCATCCATTACTGTTAAAAATAAATGAATATATAAACATATGTATTACAATCTCATAAAAACGATAAGTATCAAATGAGACATACATTCAACTACCTGATTTATATTCACATGTTGATATTTGTATTGAAGAAGAAACTGTCCAAGGTTAAGTTTATTACGATGAGGGTTAGGCACGTCACTTGGAAGAGATTTTCATGAAAAAGTTATATCTGCAGTAAATAGTAACACAATCTCGAACATAAAGGTAAAGCAAAACTAATAGAGCAAAAAGAGACAACACAAGGAAGCATACAGAACGGAAGTGAGACCAAGCGACTTAGAATCTCAGGCAACACAAGACCCATATATGATGGAAGCGAGATCAATTGAAATAGAAACTCAGACAACACATGGACTCATATATAATGGAAGCGAAACCAAGTGACATAGAAACTCAGACAACACAAGGACCTATGCATCCCGAATGTGAGACCAAGCCACATTGAAACTCAGGGAACACAAGGACCTATATATAACGGTATGGAGACCAGGTGACATAGAAACTCAGATAACATAGAGACTCATACAGAACGAAAGTGAGACCAAGTGACATAGAAACTCAGATAACATAGAGACTCATACAGAACGAAAGTGAGACCACGTGATATAGAAACTCGGACAACATGGATATACATACACAATAGATGTGAGACCAAGTGACATAGAAACTCAGGCAACACTAGGACCCATACAGAAAGAAAATGAGACAAAGTGACATAGAAACATGGACAACATAGAGAACCATACATAGCCAAAGTGAGACCATGTGACATAGAACTCAGATAACATAGAGACCCATACAGAACGAAAGTGAGACCAAGTGACATAGAAACTCAGACAATACAAGACACATATATAATGTAACCGAGACCAAGTGACATAGAAACTCAGACAACACAATAACCTATGCATCACGAAATCTAGACCAAGCGATATAGAAACTCAGGCAAAACAAGGACCAATGAATCACGAAAGTGAGACCAGGTGACATAGAAACTCAGATAACATAGATATTCAAACAGAACGAAAGTAAGACCAAGTGACACAGAAACTCGGACAACATAGAGAAACATACAGAACGGATGTGAGACCAAATGTAACAGAAACTCAGGCAATACAAGGACCTATGCAGCACAAAAAAGAGACCAAGTGACATAGAAATTCGGACAACATAGAGACCCATACATAACAAAAGTGAGACCAAGTGCCATAGAATCTCGGACAAAATAAAGAAACATACATAACGAAAGTGAGACCAAGTGATATAGAAACTCAGACAACACAAGGACTCGTACATAACGGAAGTGGGACCAGGTGACATAGAAACTCAGATATCATAGATACCAATACAGAACGAAGTGAGACCAGGTGACATAGAAACTCAGATAACATAGAGACCCATACAGAAAGAAGGTGAACCCAAGTGACATTGAAATTCAGACAACACGAGGCCCATATATAATGGAAACGAGACCAGGTGACATAGAAACTCAGATAACACAGAGACTCGTACAGATCGGAAGAGAGACCAAGTGACATAGAAACGCAGACAACACAAGACCAATATATAATGGAAGCGAGACGAAGTGAAACAGAAACTTAGAAATCACAAGGACTATATATCACGAAAGTGAGACCAAGCGACATAGAAACTCAGGTAACAAAAAGACCAATACATAATGGAAGTGAGACCAGGTGACATAGAAACTCAGATAACAGAGACTCATACAAAACGAAAGTGAGACCAAATGACATAGAAACTCGGACAAAATAGAGATACATACAGAACGGATGCGAGACCAAGTGACATAGAAACTCAGTCAATACAAGGACTCATACAGAAGGAAAATGAGACCAAGTGACATATAGACTAGGCGAACATAGAGACCATTTCATAACGAAAGTGAGACCAAGTGGGATAGAAACTCAGACAACACAATTCCCATATTTATTGGAAACGAGACCAAGTGACATAGAAACTCAGACAACATATGGACCCATACATAACGGAAGTGAGACCAGGTGACATAGGAACTCAGAAAACATAGAAACCATTACATAGCGAAAGTGAGACCAAGTGACAAAGAAACTCGGACAACATAGAGACACATACAGAACGGGTGTGACACCAAGTGATATAGAAATTAAGGCAATACAAGGACCCATGCACAACAAAAAAGAGACCAAGTGAAATAGAAACTTGGACAACATAGAGACCCAACATAACGAAAGTGAGAACAAGTGACATAAAAAATCGGCCACCATAAAGAAACATAGAACGGTAGCGAGACCAAGTGACATAGAAAGTCGGACAACATAGAGAACCATACAGAACGAAAGTGAGACCAAGTTACATAGAATCTCAGACAACAAATGGACCTATGCATCACGAAAGTGAAAACAGGTGAATTAGAAACTCAGGCAACACAAGGACCCGTACATAACGGAAGTGAGACCAAGTGACATAGAAGCGCAGATAACATAGAGACTCATACAGAACGAAAGTGAGACCACGTAACATAAAAACTCTGAAAACATAGATATACATATGGAACGAAGTGAGACCAGGTGACATAGAACCTCAGATAACATAGAGACCCATACAGAACGAAAGTGAAACCAAGCGACATAGAAACTGATACGACAAAAGATCCATATATAATGGAAATGATACTAGATGACATAGAAACTCTGACAACATAGAGATACATACAGAACAGAAGTGAGACCAAGTTACATAGAAACGCGGACAACATGGAAAACAATATATAACGGAAGTGAGACCAAGTGACATAGAAACTCAGAAAACATAGAGACTCATACAGAACGAAAGTGAGACCAATTGACATAGAAACTCAGGCAACACAAGAAACCCGTACATAATGGAAGTGAAACCAGGTGACATAGAAACTCAGATAACATAGACTCATACAGAACGAAGTGAGACCAGATGACATAGAAACTCAGATAACATAGAGACCCATACAGAACGAAGGTGAACCCAAGTGACATAGAAACGCAGACAACACAAGACCCATTTATAATGGAAGCGAGACGAAGTGACATAGAAACTCAGAAAACACAATAACTATACATCACGAAAGTGAGACCAAGCAACATAGAAACTCAGGTAACACAAGGACCCATGCATAATGGAAGTGAGACCAGGTGACATAGAAACCCAGATAACATAGAGACTTATACAGAACGAAAGTGTGACCAAGTGACATAGAAACTCGGACAAAATAGAGATGCATACAGAACGGATGTGAGACCAAGTGACATAGAAACTCAGTCAATACAAGGACCCATACAGAACGAAAATGAGAACAAGTGACATAGAAACTCGGAGAACATAGAGACCCTTTCATAACGAAAGTGAGATAGAAACTCGGACAACAGAGAGATACATACAGAACGGAAGTGAGACCAAGTGACATAGAAACTAAGACAACACAATTCCCATATTTAATGGAAACGAGACCAACTGACATAGAAACTCAGACAATACAAGCGGCCATACATCACGAAAGTGGGACCAAGCGACATAGCAACTCAAGCAACGCAAGGACCAATGCATAACGGAAGTGAGACCAGGTGACATAGGAACTCCGAAAACCTAGAGACCATTACAGAGCGAAAGTGAGACCAAGTGACATAGAAACTCGGACAACATAGAGACCTAACATAACGAAAGTGAGAACAAGTGACATAAAAAATCGGCCACCATAAAGAAACATATAGAACGGTAGCGAGACCAAGTGACATACAAAATCAGACAACTCAAGACCCATATATAATGGAAACGAGACCAAGTGACATAGAAACTCGGACAACATAGAGACCCATACATAACAAAAGTGAGACCAGGTGACATAGAAACTCGTACAACATAGAGACCCATACATAGCAAAAGTGAGACCAGGTGACATATAACTCAGATAACATAGAAAACCATACAGAACGAAGACCAACTTGAAATGGAACCGAGACCAAGTGACATTGAATCTCAGACAACAAATGGACCTATGCAACACGAAAGTGAGACCAGGTGACAAAAGGACCCATACATCACGAAAGTGAGAACAAGTGAAATAGAAACTCAGGCAACACAAGGACCCGTACATAACGGAAGTGAGACCAAGTGCATAGAAGCGCAGATAACATAGAGACTCATACAGAACGAAAGTGAGACCAAATGACATATAAACTTTGAAAACATAGATATACATATAGAACGAAGTGAGACCAGATGACATAGAAAGTCAGATAACATAGAGACCCATACAGAACGAACGTGAAACCAAGTGATATAGAAAGTGATATAGAAGACCCATATATAATGGAAACGAGACTAGGTGACATAGAAACTCTGACAGCATAGAGATACATACAGAACAGAAGTGAGACCAAGTGACATAGAAACTCGGACAACATGGAGAACAATATATAACGGAAGTGAGACCAAGTGACAGAGGAACTCAGAAAACATAGAGACCATTACAGAGCGAAAGTGAGACCAAGTGACATAGAAACTCGGACAACATAGAGACATATACATAACACGGATGTGACACCAAGTGACATATGAACTCAGGCAATACTAGGACACATGGAGAACAAAAAAGAGACCAAGTGACATAGAAACTTGGACAACATAGAGACCCATGCATAACGAAAATGAGACCAAGTGCCATAGAAACTCGGACAACATTAAGAAACATACAGAACGGTAGTGAGACCAAGTGACATACACAATCAGACAACACAAGACCCATATAAAATGGAACCGAGACAAAGTGAAATAGACACTCAGACAACACATGGACCTATGCATCACGAAAGTGAGACAAAGCGACATAAAAACTCAGGCAACACAAGGAGCCATGCATCACGAAAGTGAAAACAAGTGACATAGAAACTCAGGAAACACAAGGACCCGTACATAACGGAAGTTAGACCAAGTGACATAGAAGCGCAGATAACATAGAGACTCATACAGAACGAAAGTGAGATCAAGTGACATAGAAACTGACAACATAGATATACATATAGAACGAAGTGAGACCAGGTGACATAGAAACTCAGATAACATAGAGACCCATCCAGAACGAAATTGAAACCAAGTGACATAGAAACTCAGACAATACAAGACCCATATATATGGAAACGAGACCAGGACTGGGTTGCACAAACGTCATTTAAATTTAAGTGTCAATTAAATCGGCCTTAAACCTCAATTAAATTTAAATAACCGTTATTTCCGTTGCACAAACGTTTGTGAACGTTAATTTGATATTTAAAGGTTATTTAAATTTAATTGTGGAATAGGGGCACTTTTAAATATTTAATTGGAAATTAATCATGGAAGACTTACTGCTGTTCGGCAATATACTAGACAATGCAAAGCCGCCTATGAAATACGAGAACGATTACAGACCATTGATGAACTTACAGACAAAGAACTTCGGTCCCGTTACAGATTCGGGAGGCAGTCCATAGAGATAATTACAGATCTAATCCGTGAAGAGATCTTACATCCTACTCAAAGAAGTCATTCCCTTAGTGCAGAAACGCAAGTACGAAATGTTTTGTTTTATTCTGCTTAATTCTCGTAATTAATAAATGTTACGTGTACTAGTATACGTTGTGAAGAATTTTTAATGACCGCACATTTCGCCACTGTAAACTGAAACATTTGTTACGAAATAATGAATAAATTGTGTATTCTGAGTTCTGTAGACCTTCTTTTCTACTCCAATGGTTTAAAATTCCCTCTTGACAACTATTGTTTACTCAAATTAATTCCCTTGTTTAAAGGGAAGTAAATCTATCTTCAAACTGGGGGCTCGTTGAGGGATTTATAACTCAACTCACACATTTTGCGAAAAGAGAAAAAAAAATACCACAACAAACTACAAGTATGAAATTATCAACAATTTTGATAACAATTTATTTTCAATTACAAATTTTAAAAATTATCCTTTTTCGTGTACATACCAAGTCTTTAATTTGTCGCACTATCGTACATTTTGTTCAAATTATGGTAGATTTATATGTCATCAAGTTTTAATACCCCTGTACTTTTAGAGAAATGAAGGTTAGACATGATTTATTTTGTGCGTCACTGTCCGTCAATTAAAAAAACCGTAGCGTAAACGGTATATTTATTTTGGACATTTTAACTTACGACTCCAACTTTAATTTATGCTATCCACCCGACCCTCGCTCATTGTTCACTAAAATATTATAATGACAAAAATAATAGAATTAGGATTACTTATTTTGTACTGACGCGGTTCTGGGTATTTTCACTTATTTACTTGAGTTCATTATATACAAGCGAGTGGGTGAATTTTTTTTTCTTTAATTCAATTTTTCAAATATACGGAAGTAACATTCATTGGTGTTAAAGGTTTATATATTTTTTGTTTGGTTGGTTCAACAGGTTCTCATTGCTTTGAGATATTTTTGCGTCTGGAAGCTTTCTGCAAGTTGTAGGGGATACTATGGGGGTTGATAAAGGCACGATTAGCAGATGTATTCAAAGAGTATCCCATGCCCTTGCTGCGAAGACAGACCAATTTATTAAATGGCCATCCGATCAACAGAAAAGAGAAATTAAGCAAGGTTTTTACGAAAGTGGAGGGTTTCCTGGTGTCATTGGATGTGTAGACGGCACTCATGTGAGAATTACAGCTCCAACTATAGATGAACCGTCATTTGTAAACAGAAAAGGGTTCCAGAGTTTGAATGTTCAGGCAACTTGTGATCATGAAGGTATGCATGTTTTTTTTTAAATAAACGATAAATATACCAAAGGAACATGACAGTAATCAAAACAGTAGCGCATCTCAGGTACAATACTTGTTGAGGACTAAATCGTACTGCCAAGTACCAATATGTGGAGATTAACAGAGACACAACTTTAGTAGGACTAAATCGTACTGCCAAGTACCAATATGTGGAG
>MJUT01000157.1:24811-39937 GCA_002080005.1 Gigantidas platifrons
GCAGTGAAAGTAATATTGTATCTATATGGACACGAGCAAGTTAAAATAAGGAAAAATAGATGAATTAATAAAGAAATAAAGAAATTTCATTGAAAAAAAACAACAGAAAGTAAGAAAATGGGGAGGGTAATTCCGTGCCACGAGAGCCTCATTTAAGGTGATGTTAGCATTAGATTGTATGAAAATGGACACGAACTAGTTAGAATAAGGTAAAAGAGATGAAATAATAGAGAAATATTGTTGAAAATGAATATATAAACAGAAAAAGAGGGGTAATTCCGTGCCACGAGAGCCTGTGATTGTTACACAATGAATGATAAGGTGCAAAATTGCTGAGTTGACGTTAAGCAACAATCACTCACTCACTCAATATATCAAATTGGTGTTTTTTCTATATTCATGTTATAATTTATCTATGTTTGTTTATTTTAATCTAATCATATGAATAGGTCACAAAGAACTGAATATTATATGAATGGATATAGCTTCGTACGTCGAATATATTGTATGGTTCTTATATTGCGGGGGTAGATTTAAATGGGGGTGTTTTTAATATCCAGCGGCACCACCGTACTCAATTTTTCCTAAGGTTAATCCATGTACCCTGCTCCCACACACACAATAACCCCCACTCCCCTCCAAGATCGATAACTAGCTATTCTTCCTGCTCCCTAAGCTCCGTATAAATAAATTTTATATTCGCAGACAATGTGCGTATATTCTATATTTAAACTTTCTCATATCTGGTAATGGTTAAACATCTTATATTAACACAGATCTCTATGGATGATTTATTTGTTAGACTTCCACGTATCAAAATCATGTAAACGGTCATTGTTTTAATGATAGATTGTTTAATATTAAGCATTCTACTGTAGTTGTTTAATATCCCTGGTTTGTGATTGGACAATCGACAATGCTGTAATTTTCACGGTCTCAATTCTACGGCTGAAATGTCATGAGATATTTTTAGAATCTTAGCCGATTACCGCTTGTCATCTTTAATGAGGCCCACGTTCATTTTGTGCATAATGAATGGAAACCATATTTCAGAAATCAATACAAACTTTATAAGTAATATACAAAGCAATATGTATGGGGTATGTGGGTAAATTGCTATAACCATGTTCTTTAATGGTAGAAACACAAGCGCTTCATCTGTTGAAGCTAGAGAAGTTAGATCAAAGTTAGTGTTCACACTTTTAGAGTCCAACAAACATCTGGTCATCTTTCCGGATAACCTGTGTAAAGGATGTGCAGAAGTAACACCACTGGAGATCACTGCATTTTCGACGTTCTGCCTCTGGTTTATTCATACAACATTGAATGACTAAATCAAAACCAATTCTTCAAGCCACCATTCTAAATTGCAATGGATTATCGGTAGAACTCCGTTTCTACCACTCCTGTCACCAGTGGAGCAGGAACTGCTTACCTTTCCGGAACACTGCGTTCACCCACATTTCTTTAGTTGAGTTCGTGTTACTCGATCTTTAGTTTTATATGTATGTTTTGTATATCGTTGTTTGTTTTTTTGTTTTTTTTCTTTTGGCCATGGTGTTGTCTGCTCTTCTTCGATATGCGAATACTGATTACCCCTTTGGTATCTTTTGACCATGGTGTTGTCTGCTCTTCTTCGATATGCGGATACTGATTATCCCTTTGGTATTTCACACTCGTCGTAAGTAACCGCGAATGGATACTTAGATGGAATGAATCACCAGTTCAAGAAGACAAAAAAAGTCATCACGTCAAATATACTTGTACAACATTTCCATGATGGGTTCTTAATGTTTATATTTAAAATCTAAATTTCTTTAAATTTAAAAGTTTTATTTTCTGTGTCATTATGAGTCTGAATATCTCTAACATAGAATATGAGAGGTGTTATATCATCCACATTATGTCTGCCAAATTTGCTGCGTGTCAATAATTGTGGCATTGCGATTATGTGAGCATAAAATTAAGCAAAGCTAATTTCTTTATATGAGTAGTATAGATACAAGATATCATAATGTATAGAAAACTGACAGATTAAATGTTTCCGTTAATTGTGCATATGACAAAGATTGGATCTATCTAATGTACAATTCCTCTTTACAATTTTCAGTTAAAGAAATGGCAGAATCAAACACAGCTAGACCTATAAACGCAGAAAGAATTATTGATAATGAGGTGAAAATCCAAAACTATAGGTAATGGTTGTTTTATTTGTTGTATACTGACTTACATGCTGGTGGTTTAATTAAACATGAGTTAAATCCGCCCGGTGGTCCGTACTAATATTACATTAATTACGGCAATGTTATTGTTACACGTGGGAAACATTATTTTTGGAGAGGTTTTATCCCGAACCAAAGCGAGTGATAAATTGCACCGGAAATGATGTAAGCGGTGAATTGTTGACAGTATTATAAATAAGTATCTCTTGATCCAATTAGACATCAACTGATATGTCTTAATGGATCCCGGATGCCCAAATAAGCACTTTAGCTGTTTAAGTGTCAACACCGAATGTATTGGCAACACCGAGCGAAACAGTATTTCAAGATGGCTACTCTTATATACAATCCGTCAAAAGCTAAGCACCACCTGACTTATTTCAATAATATCTTTTCTAATAATGAACTTATTTCAAATTGGTTTGCTGTTTTCATTACCTGTACACACATACTTACCTGGGAAACAGGTTATTGATCGATCTTTATTTATGTGTATATGGCGGGGTGTGCAAAGTGCCACATGTACTTTTCAGCATTTGTGTTTGCGAACGAAAGCTGATTTTTTTTTGTGGAGATTTAAGTTTCATTTTCTATTGGTTTGGTATGGTGCGGCGAAAATTAACCATACCAGAAAGGTGGCAAGCTGTTGGCATGCATAACGGTGGTCTTAACCATAGAAGGTGGCAGACCACTTCAGGGTTAATCATTCCATTATTGTACGACTGATGCAACGTTTTCGTCAAACGCGGAATGTTACTGACCGTCCACGTGCAGGTAGACCTCGCAAAACGAGGCCGAGAGAGGACCGGCTCATATCCAGACGGTTGCGGCAACGGCCGTTCAGTACAGCTGGTGCACTTCGAGGTAATTTAGCGTTTGGAGGCCACATTAGCACACGCACTGTAATCAGACGCCTCCACCATCAGGGAATGCGAGCGCGACGATCTAAAAAACTTCCACAGTTGACATTATGTCATCGCCATGCTCGATTTGACTGGTCACATGATCATTTGGGGTGGACTATTCGCACATGGAGACGGGTCTGATGAAAGTGGTTTTTTGTTACGCCCTACCGACGGTCGTCCAAGGGTTTGGCGCCAACGATACACTTCATTTCAGGACAACCACATTTTGGGCACAACTGCTTTTGGGGGTGGTGGTGTAACTATCTGGGGTTGTTTTTCCTTTGACTGTAAGTTGGACTTGTACGTTCTTGATGGTGATCTGACAGGCCAAAAATACCGTGACAATGTGCTCGCTCCACGCGTAGTCCTTCATTTCGACAATCATGCGTTGGCTGACAGGCCAGTGTTCATGGACGACAACGCTAGGCCACATAGAGCCCGCATTGTACAATAGTTTTACAGCAAGAGGCTGTTCAGACAATTCCATGGTCTGCGATATCGCCAGACATGAACCCTATAGAGCATGTATGGGACTTTATTTTTCGAAAAATTCACCAACGCAATCCAAAATGTCAAAATATTGACGAATTAAGAACTGCTATTTTACAGGAGTGGCAACAGTTCCCCCAAGAACGCCTTAGGCGTCATGTGCGAAGCATGACGAGGCGTGTTACATAACTTCACAATAAACGCGGTGGATATACTCGTTATTGATTTGTATGCCTTACACATACGCACAATATATGAATTGCAAGTTCTTAAAATCTGAAGACTCTGCATTTTAACGCAATGTTAAAAACTTCCATCAAAGACAAACTGGTTTTTTCGTTTTCAGCGCCTGTTTTGAACCCCATATTTGCCACGTCATAGTCACGTCTTTCAGGATGAAAAATACTTCGTAGATTGGTAATTTTAGTGCCCTTGGTGTAGTTTTTTAAGAAGTGTAAGAAAAATGGTGATATCCATTTTATTGTTTTAACAGTATTGATGTAAAAAAATATATCGATAAAAATATAGGGTGGTGCTTAACTTTTGCCGGATGGTATATATTCACATTTTATCTATTTTATGTCCGATGTTTTGTTTTCAGAAAAGTTGACATAGCAACAATACAATATTGCAACATTTGTGTTCATGACAACGAATCTAAATTGGCGGCCACCTGGTGTCCGGAATGTGAGGATTTCCTATGTACCGACTGTAACAGGCACCACCCCAAATGTTCATCCACGCAACAGCACATCGTAATTTCCATGGAAAATTACCAGAAATTACCCAGGTCTATTCGATCAATAAAGAACAGATGCACCAAACATGGATATAGGTACGAATTATACTGCTCGATTCATGGCGACCCGTGCTGCGTTATGTGCATAAGAGATGATCATCGCCATTGTGAAGAATTACGTCCCATTCTTGAGGTAACAGACAATGCCAAGTCATCGACGGCTATTGCGCATATTGAAAGAGATCTCAAAGACATCGATGGCACATTTGGAAAAATAAAGTCAAATATTAAAAAGAACATTTCTAATCTTCATAAAAAGAAAAAGAAACTTTTGTCCGATATTTCAGACATGCGCAAATCACTTAACGAGCATTTAGATAAAATTGAAAAACAAACAGTGGAAGAGATGCTGTCAGTAGAACAAAAATTACAAGAGCAATTAAAGAAAGTAATGGTGGCCATGAAAATAAAAAGAACTTTCTTTGATGATATCCGCCAAGACGTAACCAAAATAAAGGAATATGCTAGTAACCTCCAAACTTTCATAGGAGTGAACGAAATGACAAGTATTGTAGATGGAGAAGTTATGAAACAGAAAGGGGCATTTAATTATGACCTTTTTGAACTGAAGCTTGAATTTTTACAAGAATTGGAATCTTTTGTGAAAGATGTTTCTAGATTTGGTGTTATATCCGTTGCAAAGGTACATTATAGTACCAGTCTTACAAAAGGAGCTGAACTGCAAACGCATATCTCACAACCACAACTCACAAGAAAGACGACTGTCAATTTTCAAAATCGGGATAACGGGCGTGTCTGTATAAGCGGGTGTGAAATACTACCGAATGGCAAACTTGTATTCGTGGAACAAGAAGGCAAAATGTTACTGATGTTTTCTAATAACGGTAATTACGAAAAAGACATTGTACAGTTTACAGGTAAACCGTTTGAGGTTTCATACACAGGAGAAAGCATTGTAGCTGTTACAATTTGGAACAGACATGAAGTCGTATTTGTAAGTCTCATTACAAACAGAATTATAAATACGGTAAATATTAGCAATGAATGTTATGGAACGGATTTCAACATGAATCGTCTAGCCATTCAAGCATTACCAGATATTAGATCAAGTAACATTGCATATTTAGATCCCAAAGGTCAATTGATTGATCGGGTCAATATTTCGAATGGGTATTCCAGATACATATCATTGCGTGATGGTACCATTAAGTGTACGGATGGGAGTACGGTTTACTGCTTTACCTTAACAGGAGAAAAGATTTGGACCTTCAAAGATGAAAACGTCTTAAGAAAACCATTAGGAATTGCCTTAGATCAAAAGAAAAATATATTTGTGGCTGGTAATGGAACAAACAATGTTGTTGTACTTTCACCTGATGGTAAAAACTGCAGAGAAATCTTAACCAAAAGTGATGGGTTGGATGAACCGTATTCATTACGTATCAACATTGACCGTAACGAGCTCCTGGTATGTAATGAGAGAGGTCCAGCATTTCTGTTCTCTCTGCAATATATGTAAGCTGTGCTACTGGGCGTTATCAGGGCTGACAACGAACTAGTATTGCAGTATTGGTACAACAGTAGTATGCATTGCATAGTCCAGTCAATCTATGGAAAAATATAGCCAAACCTCAAAAAAATTCCAAAAGAATTAAACTCCCGGTTTTCTTGTGTCAAAATGTTTTCCCAATGCCACATCAGACGTCTAAAAAAATTAGGAAGGGGAGACTTTTGTTTTGTGATTTTATATACCCATCTCACTACTTCAACATCCATATTTTTTAACAGATACAGTTGTAAATGTAGCAAAAAGAGCATTCGGTGTGAGGATAGTCATGCAAATCATGAATCAAATCTTTTAAATTAATAAAACAACATGTGGTGTTTGTGTGCCTTCTCTATTTAAAACAAAAATATACTAGTACCCTACCGAATTTCATATACTAGTCAAATAAAGAAACGATACAAGTGTTTGATCCTCAATTGTTTTACATAGAAAAAAAACTTCTCTATAATGAGAATTTACATGTACTAATATTAATTGATACTTTGAAGGTGATATTTAAGCTAATTAATTAAGCATTTGATCAGAAATGTGTTCAATTTTTCTGTCATGTTGGCGGCAGATATGTTTAATTCATTTAATGTTGTTTAATCACAAGTCAGCAATATTTCTGATCTATGCATGACAGAGAACATGTTTACAAACAATAAGTAGAGTATGACGATACCAAAGGGAGGAAATGAGAAGGACGGACAAGAGAATGGCCAAAGGAAAAGAACAAACGACGATCTCCAAAAACAATACACAGAAAACTGAAGATCGAAAAACTAGAACCCCATTAAGAAGCGGGTATGAACTCAGGTGCTCCGGAAGAGTTGGCAGTTCCTGTACCAACTAGTGGCAACCGCATTGTTACAGACCTGGTGATACGTCATGTGTGAGGAAAGGACAGGGAAGTGTTTACGACAAGTGGGATATATCCGTGGTAATTTTTGACACAGATATTCCGCAACGGTTATCGTTCCTATTTCAACTTAACCAGTCGGAACCCTTGGTTCAATAGCTTCTTTGTTGGCAGCAACGCTCTGTCAAATCCTGATAGGAACCAGAAGCTCTGGAATATCGGATCAACTGAGAGATAAATCATGCGGTTGAAAGAGGGCATATATCTATGGATGGTATACAAACAATGAATCACGTGGTTGAAAAGTGACAAAAATGGATGGGACGTCCTATTTGTAGACAATATATCACGCGGTTAACAGAGGGCATCTATGGATGAGATGTCCTGTTTACAAACAATGTATCACATGGTTAAAAAGTGACACCAATAAATGAGATGTTCTTTTATGAATAATCAATCACGCGGTTAAAAGAGGGTACCTATGGATGGAATGTTCTGTTTACAAAAGGAATACCTTGATTAAATTGCTGATACATATATGCTTACAAAAAAGAATCACGTGGTTATAAAGTGACACCAATGGATGGAATGTCCTCCTTGTAAACAATAAATCACGTGGCGAAAAGGGAGTACCTTAGGATGGGATATAAACAATAGATTACTGGTTTAAAAGGGGACACCTAAGGGTATGAAGTCCTGTTTACAAATAATAAATCATATTGTTAAAAGAAAACACCTATGGATATGAAGTCACGTTTACAAACAATAAGTCACGTGGTTGAGATCAGGTACCTATAGATTGGATATCATGTTTACAAATAATAAATCATCTGGTTAAAAGGGGACACCTATGGGTGTGAAGTCAAGTTTGCAAACAATAAGTCACGTGGTTGAAATTAGGTACCTAAAGATTGGATATCATGTTTACAAATAATAAATCATTTGGTTAAAAGCGGATGCGTATGTATTGGATGTCATGATTGTCACGAGTACAACATAAGATGGATAGGATATTTTATGCCACCACAACTCATCATAGACGTCCAGTCGGAATACGTTGTACATAGCTCATCGACAGCTACTGTATGTTGTATTTCACCAGCAGTCAGCTTATAACTCTTCAAACACCAGACACACATTTTATATCCCACCTTGACAGCGAATTGTGTGGCTCTACGTCCTCTACAACTGGTAGAGTCCCACAGATTGTACTTTACATAAACGAAATTATGTCCTACTTATATACACATGTTCACAGAAAATGGGTCCTATTTATTTACACGTGTTCAAAAAAATTAGGTCACATTTATATACAAGTGTTCAAAGAAATTAGGACATATGCATATACACGTGTTCAAAGAAATTAGGTCCTATTTATATACACGTGTTCACGGGAGAAATTCATAATTGACAACAAATATACAATACAATATACATGTACGAACTAACATGCAAAACACTACCAAGTTATAATCATCACTGTTGAACTCGAGTTACTTCCCTTTAATCATTAAAATCTAAATCTGCGCAGGGTTATTTCCACTATCTAGAGTAAACAATTGTATTACGACATATCAAGTGTTTTGATTACACCTTAAGATAAATAATGTATTTACATTAGTGAGAGAGTGAGTGATTGTTGTTGAACGCCAACTGAGTAATTTTTCAGCTATATCATAAGTAGGATTTGATTGAGTTTTGGTGTTTAACGCTACTTTCAACAATATTTCAGCTATATCATGGCGACCAGTGTTAGTGGTGGAGGAACCCGGAGTACCCGGAGAGAACCACCGACCATGGGTAAGCAACTGGTTAGCTTTATCACTTGCGGCTGCGAGTCGAGTGCACCCTTATTTGTAATTTACAAAGCCGGGCGCGAACCCACGCCGTATTGGTGATAGGCTTGTATGAGTTGTTAGATCCAGCGACTTAACTCATTGAGCCATTCGGGCCCCTGATAAATAATGTATTTACTATAAAGTTAGACAATGTAGTTAGAGTTACACAAGTTAAGCTGAAAACATGAAAATGTTCATTCATTAAATAAAATATAGATGTATTTTTTTAAGTTTAACATTACATTTGTTTGTTTCATTGTGTTTAACGTCACTTTCAACAATATTTCAGTTATATCGTGGCGGTCAGAAAACCTCAGAGCATCAGTATATATATATATAATGTTAGGTGAGGTGAATGGTTTTTTAATGGGACATTAGCTACGATTTTGACCAAGCAAATTATATGCTTTGGAAATTGGTAAATAGCTATAAAATGATGAAATAAAGGTAAATATTTTACATTAAACAGCTTTCCGCCTTTTGAGACCAAAAATTACCATCGATTATGTATTGGCTTGCAAGGAAATAATTTGACCTCGCTTTTTCCGTATGTAATTGACCTTACTAGTGACAGGTAAAAACGAATAATTTGTATTTTGTCACTTATTAACTGCCAACTTGCATGGTTCTGTGTCCGTAATTAACACCGACTAAAAACAGATTCACAAAAAATAAGAAATAAGTGCATTGTTGTACTGATTTAATGACGATTCGACAAACTCCGGAAACAATGTTGATAATTAATAAGATGACGTTCATTTCTTGATCGATCTCAAAACACGAGCAGTTGTATGTTTTTTCCCCGATGCGCGTACATTTCATAACATTTATAAGTTACAGAAATACGTTTTATTAAGGCATCAATCATATCTGATAGTTTTGATGGGTAACACAAAAATACGATTTTGCAGATAATGCCCCTTTAAGTATCAACAATACGTAGACTAGTATATACATATACATAATTATGATTGTTGTCCAAATTTAACAATTGTGAAAGTGGCGTTAATTTAACCTTTAATTTATTTAACGAGGATTGTCGACGTCCAATGGCTACGAGTGGCTTTCTTCAAAATCCATACATGAATACATAATTTCAATCAATATAATGGCTATTGCAAATATTAAAATGACAACACAATATATGCAAGACAAGTCAACACACACACACGCACACGCACCAACACACACACACTTTAAAATTAAAAAAATAATAAAGATTTAACTGGTGTGGTATTGATTATTAGGAGGACACAAAGAAACACAATTATGCAGTCTTTTCGTAGATTTAATGTACTGAAAAATGCATTCAAAAAGTGTGTGATTAATATTAATAGATAGATGGTCACTTCCTTCAGTCATGATTTTCTTAGATGTGTTGGACATATTATCTCGCAATAATGTACTACATGTATTCAAGTCAGGAAATAGACTACATACCAAGTAACAGAGTAGCTCTTGAAACTGTGCATCGGTTACAATGTAGTAAGTAATGTTCAATGGTTTCATTATGATTCCTGTTACACTGTTCGCAGAATTTGCTAAGAGAAAGATTATACTTGAATAAATGTTCATTTAAACTACTTTGTCCAAGTCGAAGTCTGGTGGGTATTTTGTTTCATGACCATGTTCAAGAGAGTAAACGGGATTAGCATTCCATCCGTCAGTTTGTTGGAGTATATTTATTTTTTAAACTAGGAACTAATTTGTCTGATAAAGCGTTTTTGGGTAGACTATTCCAGTCTCTTATACTGACTGGGAAAAGAATACTAATATATGACAGATTTAGCTCTTATAGGAATCAAAGTTGCGCTAAATACCATAACACTAAAGATACCTTTTTAATGATTGTAGTTGATTATTCTGTCCTTACTGATCGGTAAGTAAAACATTTAAAGGTTTGGACCCATAAAACTAGCATACACCCTCCCCCCACTTTTGTCTTTATTGTAATGCCTGTCCCATGTCAGGAGATCTACTAGAGATTTGTGTGTTAGGGGTAATGAGTTTTACTCTTTCTACGGTTTTTCTAATGTGGTATTGGTTTTGTTCTATTAGATTTTTAAGTATCCCAACAGGGTGGTATTTTATTTTTGTTTTTCTATTAGATTGTTCAGGGCACGTATGCATTAAGCTACTTATGTTAATATTTTGCTTAGAAAACACTTAAGTTAAGGTAACTCCGACCTTTTACTAAAGTGGTATGCATAATACTACTTAGACTAAGAATTTCCTTTGCAAAATCTTAGTTTTAAATAGTTCCACCCATTCCACTTAAGTAGTATGCATAAAGCTCCTTAAAATAAGAATACACTTAGGTTTTCACTGAAATCTAAGGTACCTATTGAGGTATCTTAAGTATGTAAAATGCAGCGACTTCGAACCAACTAACAACGAAAATTGTCAATATCGTTGATATTCATATTTAAATGAATAACAGATGGGTATATTGTCCGAAATATTTTTATTGGCTTTAATTATTAATTAATTCATATCTCAACATAAATAATACTCAACTTTTCCGGGGCAGTTTACTTAATTTATTGCGTCAAAAATATTAATATTCGTTGTTGGAACCACAAGTCTTGTTTTTCAAATTAAAAATGTGCACGTACCTGTACATACACGCATAGTGTCTTATGACAAGCGTGAAATTTATGCTATGTATCAATTTCATTGATTCTTTGTACAGGTCTGCCCATATGGACTCATTTCAAAATTAAAATTCTCACGTATAATGTTACACGTTAACCGGTATCGAATGCTAGAAGTTAGGACGGCTATGAGAAGGGAACGTATCTTTAGAGATAGAACTAATCCATTAGAAATATATGATGATTTGGAATTATTTGAAAGATTTAGATGTGATGGAACCTCAGTTTTTGCATTAGCACATATATTGTCCCATTTTTTTCTGTATTTCTTTGACGTCTTTTTTTTTACTGAATTCTCGGCATTAATTAGATTTGCAATTTCCTGCCATGCCCTATTTTTGTCCGCAGAAGTTATCGATGAGGAAAACTTTGCTTTTATAATAGCCTTTCTTTTCTCGCACTCCTCCAACAATACAACTTTTTTTCTCTGTCTGTCCAATTTGGCTTCCTTTTAGACATTGTTTATTTTCAACATTCACGAATAGTAATATTCAAACACACCCGACCTTGAATGCTTAACCGTACAAAGTATTACATGCGAGCATTATATAAGTATTGAAAAATTAAAGCGAAATTACCTAGAATGAATAAATATAATATTAACGGAAAATTGAGAAGAGTTCCGATAATTTCTGCTCAAGGTGTCCTTAGTTCAGTAAAAACTTAAGTAGTTATGTGCATTATACTTAAGATTATCTCTTAACTAAGGGTTTCCTTAGTGAAATCGTAGCTTAAGTAATACCTAAGTTAAGATGTTTTATGCATAGAGTTTTCAGTATACCAACAGGGAGGTATTTTATTTTTGTTTTTCTATTAGATTTTTAAGTATCCCAACAGGGTGATATTTAATTTTTGTTTTTCTATTAGATTTTTAAGTATCCCAACAGGACGGTATTTTATTTTTGTTTTTCTATTAGATTTTTAACTATCCCAACAAGGCGGTATCTTATTTTTGTTTTTCTATTAAATTTTTAAGTATCCCAACAGGGTGGTATTTTATTTTTGTTTTTCTATTAGATATTTAAGTATCCCAACATGGCGGTATTTTTTGTTGTTTTTCTATTAGATTTTTAAGTATCGCAACAGGGCGATATTTTATTATTTGTTTTTCCAATAGATTTTTAAGTATCCCAACAGGATGGTATTTTATTTTTTTTTGTATTAGATTGATCAGTATACCAACAGGGCGGTATCTTATTTTTGTTTTTCTATTAGATTTTTAAGTATCCCAACAGGGCGATATTTTATTTTTGCTTTTATATTAGATTTTGAAGTATACCAACAGGGCGGTATTTTATTTTTGTTTTTCCATTAGATTTTTAAGTATCCCAACAGGATGGTATTTTATATTTTTTCTATTAGATTGTTCAGTATACCAACGAGCGGCATTTTATTTTTGTTTTTCTATTATAGTTTTAAGTATACCAACAGGGCGGTATTTTATTTTTGTTTTTCTATTAGATTTTGAAGTATCCCTACAGGACGGTATTTTATTTTTGTTTTTCTATTAGATTTGTAAGTATACCAAAAGGGCGATGTTCTATTTTTGTTTTTCTATTTGATTTTTAAGTATCCCAACAGGGCGGTATTTTATTTTTGTTGTTCTATTAGATTTTGAAGTATACCAGCTCACAAAAAAGACGATTGTCGATTTTCAACATAAGGTTGAGAGCCGTGTCTGTATTCACGGATCAGACATATTACCGGATGGCAAACTTGTATTCGCTGAACAAGAAGGCAAACGGTTGTTGGTGTTTTCTAATAACGAAAATTACGACAAAGACATTATTCGGTTTTCAGGGACGCCGTTTGAGGTTTCATACACAGGAGAAAACATTGTAGCTGTTACAACTTGGGACAAACATGACGTTGTATTTCTAAACGTCATTACAAACATCATTATAAACACGGTAGATTTTGGTCATCAATGTTAGTGAACCGATTTCAACTTGAAGCGTCTAGTCATCCGAGCTTTATCAAGATGTACATCAAGTCACATTATATATTTAGATTCCAAAGGTAAATTGATTGATCGGGTCAATATTCCCGGTAGGAACTCTACAAACATATCATTACGTGATGGTACCATTAAGTGTACGGACTGGAGATCCAATACGATTTACTGTTATACATTAACAGGACAACATATTTGGACATTCAAAGACGAAAACGTCCTACGACACACAAGAGGGAATGCCTTAGATAAAAATAGCAATATTTATGTTGCTGGTAAGAACACAAACAACGCTGTTGTATGTTCACCTGATGGTAGAAACTACAGAGAAATCTTAACCAAAAGTGATGGGTTGAATGAACAGTTTTCATTACGTATCAACAGTGACCGTAACGAACTCCTGGTATGTAGTGACAGTGGTCCAGCATTTATTTTCTCTCTGCATTAAATGTAAGCTGTGCTACTGGACTTTATCAATACTGACAAAAACCTAGTACAACTTATTGTAGTATTGATGTAAAAGTATTGTACATTGTAGTGAATATTTGACAGTTATGTTGATGAGAATTTATATTGTTAATAAAGCTAAGTTTCTCCTCTCCTGTAATTTATAAAGTGCTTTAAAAAATAATTTTAATTTGATCAAAGGGAGGTCCTCTTTCTTCGCGTTAGTTACTAACAATGCAGATCACTTTATTATATACTCAAAGTAAGCACACACTGACGGGTAGAGAGGTCAGAAAAAGAGTCAAAAACGTGAAAGGTGCACGATCGTTAAATCGTTAGTTATCAGAATACTATACATATATTAATTTAAAATTACTTATGTAGTAGAATCGTGGTGTTATTGATCATGATGAGAAAAAAGTTTGAACCGTGATGAAGAAATGTGAATAGGTTTTTTTTTTCGGGAAAAAGTGCATGATGTTTTTCTTGCCTAGTATCTAATATGGGGTGAGGGGGACAAAACATGAATATCTTCCTCCTTCCAAATATGGACTGGCTTATATTTTTAGTGATAACAAAACATCCATGTAAATATTAAATTACAAATGTATTGTACTTCTTTACAAAAACAAACACATTATAAAAAAAATATATATAAAAATAGTAAATTATTTTGAAGGTTATAGTTAAGCTAATTAATTGAACATTTTATCAGAATTTTTGCCACTTTTTCTGTCATGTTGGCGCCAGATATGTTTAATTGATTTAATGTTGTTTAATCGTAAGTCGTAAATATTTCTCCTATATTTATGACAGAGAACATGTTTACAAATAATAAGAAGAGTTTAAAGATATGAAAGGGGGGTAACCAGAATCCGTAAATAGAAGGACAGAAAACACAATGATCAAACGAAAAAGGGTCAAACAACAATCTCCAAAACAATTCACAACAGACTACTAAAGATCAAGAAACACTAATCCCACTAAAACGGACTACTAAACAATACACAACAGACTACTAACGATCTAGAAACACTAATCCCACTAAGGCAGACTACTAAACAATACACAACAGACTACTAAAGATCGAGAAACACTAATCCCACTAAGGCAGACTACTAAACAATACACAACAGACTACTAAAGATCGAGAAACACTAATCCCACTAAGGCAAACTACTAAACAATACACAACAGACTACTAAAGATCGAGAAACACTAATCCCACTAAGACAGACTACTAAACAATACACAACAGACTACTAAAGATCGAGAAACACTAATCCCACTAAGACAAAGTGATAATGCTCCGGAAGAGTAAAACAATACACAACATACTACTAAAGATCGAGAAACACTAATGCCACTAGGACAAAGTGATAATGCTCCGGAATAGTAAAACAATACACAACAGACTACTAAAGATCGAGAAACACTAATCCCACTAAG
>MJUT01000158.1:24477-35404 GCA_002080005.1 Gigantidas platifrons
CATGTATCTTGTGTCCGATGTTGCCTGTGTCTCTGGATTGCCCACTACTGATGGCATCTTCGTGTTTCTCTAAAGTTTATTTAAACAATTGTCATTTGATAAAAAGCAACAAAATCTGAATAGCTTATATACAAATGGACTACTCAAGTTGGGGTTAAGAATCAATCAATCAATCAATCAATCAATCAATCAATCAATCAATCAATCAATCAATCAATCAATCAATCAATTAAGTTGCAACAGTACCTCCGTAGTGGTTTATTAGTCAACGTGCTGGTTTCGAGTTTGGACGAACGTGGAATCGATTCCCGTTCGGTTCAACCTGATTATTCAATCTTAGGGAGAATTTCAAGATACCAAAGTGATAATTGGAAACCGTAAATCGAAGAAGGGTAGACAACACAATGGCCAAAAGAAAAAAAGCACAAAAGGACAAACAACGATCTACAAAACATACACATAAAACTAAAGATCGAGTAACATGAAACCCACTAAGAACCGGGTGTGAACTCAGGTACCTCGGGAGGGTATAAACAGTACCTGCTCTACTAGTGGTACCCGTCGTGTTGCTGCTTCTCGCTAAACACGTAGCAAGGACAAAGGATGTTTGACTCGGTTCCATGATCATTTCAGTTGTAGCAATATCTCTACATGCCAGCTATTTCTTCCCTGAAGAAACACTATTCATTTCTTCCCTGAATAAACATTATTCATTTCTTCCCTGAATAAACAATATTCATTTCTTCCCTGAATAAACCTTATTCATTTCTTCCCTGAACAAACACTATTCACTTCTTCCCTGAATAAGTACTATTCATTTCTTCCCTCAATAAACATTATTCATTTCTTCCCTGAATAAACACTATTCATTTTAACACTGAATAAGCACTATTCATTTCTTCCCTGAATAAACATGATTCATTGCTTCCCTGAATAAACACTATTAATTTCTTCCCTAAATAATCACTATTCATTTCTTCCCTAAATAAACATTATTCTTTTTTTCACTGAATAAACATGATTCATTTCTTCACTGAATAAACACTATTCATTTCTTCCCTTAGCAAGCACTATTTATTTCTTCCCTGAATAAGCACTATTCATTTCTTCCCTTAGTGAGCACTTTCCATTTCTTCCTTGAATAAACACTTCATTTCTTCCCTAAATAAACACTATTAATTTGTTCCCTGACTAAACATTATTCACTTCTTCCCTAAATAAGCACTATTCAATTCTTCCCTGAATAAACATTATTCCTTTCTCCCCTGAAAAATAAATATTCAATTTTCCCCTGAATCAGCACTATTCATTTCTTCCCTGAATAAACACTATTCATTTCTTTCCTTAGTAAGCACTATTCATTTCTTCACTGAATAAACATTATTAATTTCTTCCCTGAATAAACACTATTATTTTCTTCTCTGAATAAGCACTATTCATTTCTTCCCTTAGTAAGCTCTATTCATTTCTTCATTGAATAAACACTATTCATTTCTTCCCTGAATAAAAACTATTCATTTCTTCCCTGAATAAACACTATTAAGTTCTTCCCTGAATAAGCACTATTCATTTCTTCCCTGAATAAGCACTGTTCATTTCTTCCTTGAATAAACATTATTCATTTCTTCCCTGAATAAACAATATTCATTTCTTCCATGAATAAGCACTATTCATTTCTTCCCTTAGTGAGATCTATTCATTTCTTCCCTGAATAAACACTATTCATCTCTTCCCTGAATAAGCACTGTTCATTTCTTCCTTGAATAAACATTATTCATTTCTTCCCTGAATCAACAATATTCATTTCTTCCCTGAATAAGCACTATTCATTTCTTCCCTTAGTGAGATCTATTCATTTCTTCCCTGAATAAACACTATTCATTTCTTCCCTGAATAAAAACTATTCATTTCTTCCCTGAATAAACACTATTAAGTTCTTCCCTGAATAATCACTATTCATTTCTTCCCTTAGTGAGCACTATTCATTTCTTCCCTGAATAAGCACTGTTCATTTCTTCCTTGAATAAACATTATTCATTTCTTCCCTGAATAAACTCTATCTATTTTACCTGAAAAAGCACTAATCATTTCTTCAGTGAATAAAATGATTCATTCCTTCCCTGAATAAACACTATTCATTTCTTCCCTTTGTAAGCACTATTCATTTCTTCCCTGAATAAACACTATTCATTTCTTCCCTTAGTGAGCACTGTTCAGTTCTTCCCTTAGTGAGCACTATTCCTTTCTTCCCTGAATAAACACTATTCATTTCTTCCCTGAATAAACATGATTCATTTCTTCCCTGAATAAACACTTCACTTCTTCCCTTAATAAACACTATTCATTTCTTCCATGAATAAACATGATTCATTTCTTCCCTGAATAAACACTATTCATTTCTTCCCTGCATAAGCACTATTCATTTCTTCCCTGAATAAACACTATTCATTTCTTCCCTGAAAAAACACTATTCATTTCTTCCCCGAAAAAACAATCTGCATTTCTTCCCTGAATAAGTACTATTAAATTCTACCTTGAATAAACAATATTAATATCTTCACTGAATAAACATCATTCATTTCTTCCCTGAATAAACACTATTCATTTCTTCCCTGAATAAACAATATTCATTTTTCCCCTGAATAAACACTGTTCATTTCTCCCCTTAGTAAGCACTATTCATTTCTTCCCTGAATAAACACTATTCCTTTCTTCTCTGAATAAGCACTATTTATTTCTTCCCTTAGTGGGTACTATTCTTTTCTTCCCGAATAAACACTATTCATTTTTCCCTGGATAAACATTATTCACTTATTCCCTTGATAAACACTATTCATTTCTTCCCTGAATAAACATTGTTCATTTCTTCCCTGAATAAACACTATTCATTTCTTCTCTGAATAAACATTATTCATTTCTTCCCTGAATAAACACTATTCATTTCCCCCCTGAATAGCACTATTCATTTCTTTCCTGAATAAACATTATTAATTTGTTCCCTGAATAAACACTATTGTACATTTTTCATGTTTTGCGTTTCATTAACAAATTTAATTACATTGTCAAAAGTAGAATACAATCGCGCTATTTTGTTAGAAAAAAAAGAACTTCCGGCATATCGAACATTTATCATGCTTAATTTTTAAAACTTTAGTGTCTACAATCATATCATGCTGAAAACACCGATTCTCGTCCGATCACCGAAGTGAAGCAGCGTCGAGACCGGTTAGTACTTGGATGGGTGACCGCCTGGGAATACCGGGTGTTGTAGACATTTCTTTTTCGTTTTTGCCCCCTTATTTTATTAGAATTGTTCATATTTGATAACAACACGACTGTAGAATACATTTTATTTGATTTAAAACATAAAGTCATTCGAAATTGTATATTTTGATGATCGGTGACATTAGGATACCGAATGCCATTTTCTCCTCTTGCAGTTCCCCCTAGTACTCTAACGCTATTGCATGGGTGCACGTTGGAGAGAGAGGCAGCATTTTGGTTGGTGAGTGAAATGTTTATTTTTATTAGTGTAAAATTGCCTAAAAATAGGGGCTGGAGTTTCAGGGGGTCTATAAAAAAATGGTTATCCATCGTAACAATAGTCAATACCGATTTTTGTTGTTGAAACGGCCCGAATTGCACTATCTAGAGATAATGAATTCGCCTGTATTGAAATATACATTTTTACATGTTTTGCGTTTCATCAACAAATTTGTGAAATGTAGAATACAATCGCGCTATTTTGTTAGAAAAAAAAGAACTTCCGGCATATCGAACCTTTATAATGCTTAATTTTTAATACTCTAGTGTCTACGACCATATCACGTTGAAAACACCGGTTCTCGTCCGATCACCGAAGCTAAGCAGCGTCGAGCCCGGTTAGTACTTAGATGGGTGACCGCCTGGGAATACCGGGTGTTGTAGACATTTCTTTTTCGTTTTTGCTCCCTTATTTTATTAGAATTGTTCATATTTGATAACAACACGACTGTAGAATACATTTTATTTTATTCAAAACATAAAGTCATTCGAAATTGTATATTTTGATGATCGGTGACATTAGGATACCGAATGCCATTTTCTCATCTTGCAATTTCCCCTAGTACTCTAACGCTATTGCATGGGTGCAAGTAGGAGAGTGAGGCAGCATTTTGGTTGGTGAGTGAAATGTTTATTTTTATTAGTGTAAAATTGCCGAAAAATAGGGGCTGGAGTTTTAGGGGGTCTATAAAAAAAATGGTTATCCATCGTAACAATATTCAATACCGATTTTTGTTGTTGAAACGGCCCGAATTGCACTATCTAGAGATAATGAATTCGCCTGTATTGAAATATACATTTTTACATGTTTTGCGTTTCATCAACAAATTTAATTACATTGTCAAATGGAGAATACAATCGCGCTATTCTGTTAGAAAAAAAAGAACTTCCGGCACATCGAACCTTTATAATGCTTAATTTTTAATACTTTAGTGTCTACGACCATATCACGCTGAAAACACCGACGAAGAAATGCATTTTGGGACGGTTTGCGTTGCTTACAAATGACGCTGAAATAGATAGAAATGTCACACCGCTGTGCAGCTTTTGGATGTGATAACGACTATGATCAACCGGAAAGGTATATATGTCCATGGAAAAAGAATCTTCAGATGTATATCATGCTAAAGGTGTATCAAACTATGAAAGTTTAATTCAAAAATTAATTTTAAAATCAAATTTTACTTGGCATTTCCAAGTAGAAAACGAGCGATTCCAACGAGGAGAGCGATTTGAACGATAAACATCCTTAATATTTGCAGTTTTACCACTGATATGAAAGACAATCAATTGACAAACACTGTAAATCGTAAATCGCACTCTGTTGGCATTGTAAAGGGCATATTGGGATACGGGATATTGGCCCTTTTATCACTGTTTATGCTATGGGATATTTTAGGGAAAATTTGGGATACGGGATATTTGAAATGAGTTTAAGGGATAAAAAAAATATTTAGTGATATTTGGGGGTCTTAATTACAGGGATACGGGATGTTTTTGCCAAAACGTATTGGGATATGGGAAATTGGTACCCCCCCTAATCAAGGCACCTCTGTACACTGGTTTTTCATAACTATGAATAAAATATGAATTGGATGATGCATATACAAATGTACTACAACTGTACATACAGATATAGCATAGCTAAACACTTTTACTCCCATAAATTCAATTGCTGTATCTCTCAGATATAGCTTTCCAGTCAAACAATTTGCATTCCCCATTTGATTCAAGCTAATCAATGCAAGGTGGTAAAAAAATTATAGGTTTTCTGTAATAATCATGGTTTAGCCCCACCCTTTATTCCATCAAAAAATTGTTTTTAATATAAACAAAATTT
This sequence comes from Gigantidas platifrons, assembly GCA_002080005.1. Classification (NCBI taxonomy): domain Eukaryota; kingdom Metazoa; phylum Mollusca; class Bivalvia; order Mytilida; family Modiolidae; genus Gigantidas; species Gigantidas platifrons. Next base: position 29,861 of record MJUT01000158.1, read on the forward strand.
ATAAAGAGATGGTTTAGTTTTATGGTGTTTATCGCCACTTTCAACAATATTTCAGTTATATCGTGGCAGTCAGTTTTATTGGTGTAGGAAACCTGAGGACCCGGATAAAACCACCGACCTGCCGCATGTCGCTGACAAACTTTATGACATGATGTTGTATACCTTGCGCTGAGCGGGATTCGAACTCACATCAGGTAAATCCATATTAGAGGGACACAGTACAACAAACATAATCAGGATATATAAAAGCACACATTTGAAACTTTTAAATTCAAATAAAAATAAGATTGGATAAATAAGAAATGGTTTTCATTAAGATTTCATTAATAAGAAAATATGTTCTATACCACACCTATTTCAAATTATAACTGTTCAAACCGGCCTTAAATCATTCACTTCTCTCTTATAAAAAATGTCCCACTTCTTTAACTCACAACACATTCATATTTATAATAAGTGTCTTAAATACTAATCATGGTTTAGTTAAACCATACGGGGAAAATTGTAATCTAACACTGAGGGTGGGACTAAACCATGATTAGTATACAAGACACTTTTCTATACATGAATAACATATTTAGGCCATATCAAGTTAATTTATAGATTCCCATCCGTGTCCACCTTCCCAAATTTTCTGTTTTCATTTAAAGGGATATTAAATCTCATTTCGGTTTTTTTTTATCTCATGAAAACTTGCAATTGGTTCAATAAATGATATTTATGATAAATTATTCCAGTTTTTATCAATGAATCTTTGTAAAAGTGACATAATTTTTTGATATTTCTGTCATGTCATTCGGTTTTCGCTGGGTTTTTCCAATGATTGATTTTTTTGCTTCCTAGACAAAAATTCATTTCGACCCTTTTAAGTGATATTTTAACGATATTAGGGATTATATGGGCGTGCAAAGTATTTTTGGATTGTTTTTACAATTAAATTGAAAAGAAGCAACCTTCGTCACGAATTGAAAACATATATATGTTAAAACGATCTTTAGTATCCCTTTAACATTCAATTTTGAATTTAGAAAATTTTATATTTCAATTTCCAAAATTTAAGCATTTTTTTTTTTTTACAATTTTGTGTAACTTCCAGTAAAAAATAAAATCCTCTTGTAAGCCCAAATATTTTTTTGCTATACATGGATGAGAATCTTCATTTTAAACTGGATGTGGCCATATGATGGGAATGAAAGGATGATTATGTCAATTTTCTGATGATATTACATTTTAATTGTAGGTTTATTATTATGCATCATGTCAAAGAACATTTGGGTGAAGATGCAGCAATCAAATTACACAAATGTCCCAATGAAAACTGGTTTCTAAAATGGACAAAATTATTAAATCGTGTGAAATATCAAGTTACTAAGCATAGAAGGATTTGTTCTAACCATTTTGAATATGGACAGCCAAGAGAAATGTCACCACATCCAAAACTTTATCTTAAAGGCTACCCAAGTGAAACAGAAACACCAATAAGAGTCTTAGTGAGAAAACTTGTGAAAAGGGAAACACAAGAAAAATTCTGTATGAAGCAGAAAAGGTAACATACATTGATGTTACTGATTTGAAGGCTGAAACTGACAGAATAAGAACTGAGGAAAGTTATATTGCAGAAATAGAACAGTTGAAACAAGAAATTCAACAAAAAAAACTGGAAATTTCAGAAGGAAACAGCTAGATCCTTGAATTAGAGAAAGCATCTACTTTTGGAATACACTCAATCAAGCATTCTGATTACCTCATAAAAATACATACTGGTCTTCCTACATATGCTTTATTTTGCTGGATTCTGGATGAGGTACATGTAGCTGCATCAAATATGCAGTACTACAAAGGTGAACAATCACACGAAACAAAACAATACCAGGAAAATAACATTTCAAAGCCAGGGCCAAAGAGAAAATTAAGTTTAGAGGATGAAATTCTCCTTACACTTATGAAAGATTTCCTGGCATCCTTGTTCCAAGTTTCATCATCATTAGTATCAACAGTTATTTCAACATGGATATCACTATTAACCTTAGAACTGAAACCACTAATTTACTGGCCAGCTTCAGAAGAACTGGATCAGTATTACCCTGATTGTTACAAGAAGTATGGAAAACTTAGAGCAATCATTGACTGTACAGAGATTCAAACTGAGCGTCCATCCTTAGACAGTGTCAATGCTGTTATGTATTCAAACTACAAAAGTAGACCCACATACAAAGTGTTAGTAGCCTGTACACCAGGTGGAACTGTGTCATATGTGTCCGAGGCAGTAGGTGGAGACATGTCAGATGTAGAACTTGTGCGTAAAAGTGGAATACTAGACAAATTTGAAAAAGGGGATAAAGTAATGGCAGACAAAGGTTTCAACAATAAGGATGGCTTTCTCATTGGTGATGTTGAACTTATAATACCAAATTTTGCAAGAAAATCTGTCCAGTTCACAGAGTCAAAAAATGTAACTAATGCTCACGTGTCTAATGCCCGTATTCATGTAGAACGGGTAATTGGCCGTTTGAAAGATTTCAAAATTTTACAGGGACCAATACCTCTCGTGTTGAATGATTTGGTTGATAACATATATATTGTCATTGGATGCTTAGTAAACTTATCAGGAATTTTAGTGCCATTGCATTCAAAATTAAATAAATCATGAATTCAAGTGGATTTTTTGTTATTCTGAAGTCATATTTGTAATACTTTGAAATTTCAATATTTACGATTCAACTACATTGTACCAACTTCTCTTTTGTGATCAACCACTTTAAACTTTGATTGGAACGTGGATAGAAAATATCAAATCAATTTATTGTTTATCCTCTTTCAGCTTTTTTCCGGCATTATCATGGCATTAGGAAACCATATATATGTACCTTATTCGACCTAATAAGCGCCCATGCCCCAATAAGCGCCCCTACACTTTCAGTGGAAATTTTTAATAAACGCCCCCTTTTCAAGACTGCATTTAAGAATAGTTTTTAATCTTTCTATTGGAGAAGAATTTCCTATGAAGAAGGACATATACTGAACGAAAACACAATATATCCAGTCAAGTAACTAAAACACTTTATCATATCAATTTTTTGTGAATGGAATGGTACTCATTTGTGCAGGTTATCCTTCATTTTGCCATGTATTTATTTTATTTCTTGCTTTTATAATAAGTGCATCCTTTTTTCAAATTCTAAGGGCCCTGGCCATTTATTAGGTCCAATAGGGTAGGCTCACTAGTCTGTAGCAGAATAACTGTGAATCAAGAAAAATAACTCTTACATACTATTTTCTCCATCTTTGAACATACATGAATGTACAATACCAAGTATCTTGAATCAGGTATGCTTTGATGATGTAGTGATTGAAAGATGGGTGTTGGAATCCCAATCTGGTAAAACCAAAAACTTTAAAACTGTTGTGCTCTTCTCTTTAAGATTGGTATTTGCTGTTTCTCAGCCTAGCATGCAGCATTAAGGAGTAAAAGCAAAGACTCGGCATTGTTATCAAGTAGATTAGGGGTTGACATGTCTTCCTGCTTACTTGTATACTGTTCTTGAACTTCTTGAACTAACAGTATAAAAATCGGTCTCATTTGTATATGTATATGTAGGTTATATTTGAAGAAGCTGGACATTAAACAAAAATCAACCGATCAGTCACCAATGTCATGAACATTACACCTCATTCTTGCCATGATAAAGCTGATAGATTGATCACTTTGATTTGAACAACATACAATCATCCACATATGTATCATTCATAAGCTGAATATGTAAGGGAACACCAAATTGTGGCTCAAAATAGCCCAGTCATCTTTGCAAAGAGGTAAATGTAAAAAGTTCACAAACTAGACAGACAGATGGTGGATGCAAAGTGACAGTATCTCACATGACCTTTGATGTTATGCAATGTGCTTATGTTAATTTAAATCTCTTCATTCCATAAATGAAAATCAAGTACCCTATTTGAGTGACATTTTAATCTTAAAAGCAATGATAAATTTTCAGTCAGGCACATGTTTTGGTCTTTAAATTTGTTTTTTTTTCTCCATGAATTACAGTACCACTTGCATTGAGCTGATTTTATGAACTCTTTGTTGCTTTTAAAATTTACAGTGATAATGGAACCAATTGTTCATTTTGAGCAAGATATACTCTCTTCCCTCTTGGTTTTTGGATTGTCTAAGAAAACTGAACAAACATCTGTTGTATTATCTGCAAGGAATGATTGACAAAATACATGTGTATTAATATAATTAAAAGTTTTGGTTTTAATTTCAGATCTAGAAGTTAGAACTAAAAAACAAAAACAGGACAGACGGACAAAGGTACCACTATATGCCCTTTCCATAAAAGCTGGCAGGGCATATATACCCTGAAATGTATATAGGACAGAGCAATATAAATCACCTGAACACATTCAAATTTTATTCAATTTTTTTCTGTTTTTCGTTTTTTTTTTGCAAGATCCACAAAACCACTTCATTCTACTTGACATTATAAATTTTTCATCTCCTTTAATTTGAATTCACGGATAATGATACCATTTGGAACACTTAGAACAAGATATGCTTTCTTCTAAACTATTGTCCGGGTTATCTTTACACACAGTTGAACAAACTGGACATATTACAGCAGAATTTGCAACATTTTCTTTGTTACTTATATCATTTGGTCCTGATTCCTGATTTTCATTCGCAATTTGACATTCGGTTTTACTCTTTTCATCACATATTTTTAATGCACTGTCTATTAAACCTTCAAATAATTTTACAGTAAAATCTGTATTATATTCATGTTTCACTTTTCCAGTATACAGTTCATCTATAGTAATTGAATTAAAAAATATTTCACACTTCCTTAACATTTCATTTACAAATTTTTCATTTTAAATAATTCTTTCTATGTGAATATTATTTGATGCAGTGTTTGTTCTTACCACAAAATCTGAATATTTTGTATCAGTTACAAACATTTGACACTGAACTTGTGCATACTATTCATGTCTTTCTGCAAGACGAATACTTCCATCATCAGACATAACTAGACAATAATCTGATTTAGTCATAGGTTTACATTTAGAACTTGGATTTTTCGTACATGCACACCCTACTATTTGATGAATAGTGTTGTCACGATATTTGTACGGATTTTTAACTTCTAAAACACCAGTTCCACAACATTGGCAGGTAATTATAGAATCAGGAGACCCTGCAATCCAGGGGTTACTTTCAGAAGTATGGAGTCCTGTTGTATGGAGTTCAAAAGCAGGATGTTTCTTTTTTTCCAAAGTTTTATACTGGTTAACAGAGACTTCTTCCATTGCTCTACCCCACCGTAAAGCCTTTGTGTCAGGAATATCTACATAATCAACTATTTTTGCTACTAAAGATTTGCATTTTGCACTTATCTCATTCTTATGATTTACTTTTCTCATAGTTTCAAGAACACGGGATGCAGTTATCCTTCCTTGACGGTGTTCAAACCAAGAGTTTGATTGTCGCTGGAGCTCTGTCTCTTTTGTAATGTGTTTAATACTTTCATGATTACAAGTTTC
>MJUT01000158.1:36705-57893 GCA_002080005.1 Gigantidas platifrons
TTTTTATGGTGCATAAATGACACAAGACCAAAACAAAATATAATCAAATGTTTATGATAATAGAAATTATTGAAGAATCGTTAGGGTGACGAACTTTCATACATCAGATAATCTGAAGCAAAGGTAAACATAATGAAAATAAAAATAAAGACAAAAACAACGATCTCCGGGATCGATCTTCACTGGAATTATCAAAAACACATATCCATCCACTTTTGGGTCATATATTAAAGAACTACTGGTACCAAACTATTGACAATTAATAAGTACCAAACAATTGTGGTCAGTACCGAATTGTCTCATCCAAGTCCCGAACTGTCCAATACCGAGTACCGAGATGTCCAAATCAGTACCGAAATGTCCAGGTACCGAGATGTCTAGGATTCCATTTTTGTTCATGTGGTGTATTTCTATTTGTTACACCACATTTTAAAAATATTTTGAACACATAACCAGCCCTTGTTGTATCTTCTCCTGTCATTAGTATATTCTCATGCTGCAATGTCAGAATCAGGAATTTGTTTTTTTGTTTTTGTGTGGGGGACGGGGGGTAAATGAGGTTTAATATTGTGTCATTATATGCATTTTGTTTTAATTTCAAGAAATGTGTAGGGCCTTCCAATTGGTAATTTGCATGTATTTATACTCAGAACCCTCTACTTAAAATATAACAGCTATTCCCAACTTAAATTATATATTAAAAAGTTGGCATAGGTATATCATGTATATATTGAACCTTTAACAGCTGTTTAAGATGTAATAGCTACCCTTGTAATAAAGAAAAAGGCAGTGCAGGAGTGTTGAATTTTTTTCTTTTTTTCAGTCTTTGGAAGGGAAGAATGTGATAAATAAGCAATGAAAAGTGAAAAAGTTTATTTTCAGCTAATAATTATACTGTGTGATTTTAAGTGAAATATTCCCTGTATATTCTGAACTTACAAAATTTCAAATAATCATCAACCTCTGCTCTAGTTGCATTTGGAAATTTATTATAAACTCTTTCCCATCCTACTAATATTTTATCTGGATCGGGCAATTTAATCATTCTATCCTCCAACACAAGGCGCTGTTTTCTCTCTTCCAGTACGGTTATCTGATCAGATTCAATCGTAGTTTTCAATGGTAAAAGTTTCTTTTCAGCATTTTTAGCTAAGGTTAGCCTGTCATCTTTAATCCTTGTACTAAACGGAATTCCACGATCTCGTAAATATACGCCAAGTTGGCCCCTTTTTAGCGTTGAAAGTCGTTCGTTTTCATCACCACCAAGGTTAGCCATGCTTGAATCCAAGGAAGCTTTCCATCCGAGCATACAACGTGGCATTACCGGAACTCTACTGATCCGTGAAAAGATCTATGGTCGTAGACACTAAAGTATTAACAATTAAGCATTATAAAGGTTCGATATGCCGGAAGTTTTTTTTTTCTAACAAAATAGCGCGATTGTATTCTACATTTGACAATGTAATTAAATTTGTTGATGAAACGCAAAACATGTAAAAATGTATATTTCAATACAGGCGAATTCATTATCTCTAGATAGTGCAATTCGGACCGTTTCAAAAACAAAAATGGGTATTGAGTATTGTTACGATGGATAACCATTTTTTTATAGACCCCCTGAAACTCCAGCCCCTATTTTTAGGCAATTTTACACTAATAAAAATAAACATTTCACTCACCAACCAAAATGCTGCCTCTCTCTCCAACATGCACCCATGCAATAGCATTAGAGTACTAGGGGGAACTGCAAGAGGAGAAAATGGCATTCGGTATCCTAATGTCACCGATCATCAAAATATACAATTTCGAATGACTTTATGTTTTAAATCAAATAAAATGTATTCTACAGTCGTGTTGTTATCAAATATGAACAATTATAATAAAATAAGGTGGCAAAAACGAAAAAGAAATGTCTACAACACCCGGTATTCCCAGGCGATCACCCATCCAAGTACTAACAGGGCTCGACGCTGCTTAGCTTCGGTGATCGGACGAGAACCGGTGTTTTCAGCATGATATGATCGTAGACACTAAAGTATTAAAAATTAAGCATGATAAAGGTTCGATATGCCGGAAGTTCTTTTTTTTCTAACAAAATAGCGCGATTGTATTCTACATTTGACAATGTAATTAAATTTGTTGATGAAACGCAAAACATGTAAAAATGTACAATAGTGTTTATTCAGGAAAGAAATGAATAGTGCTATTCAGGGGGGAAATGAATAGTGTTTACTCAGGGAAGAAATGAATAATGTTTATTCAGCGAAGAAATGCATATAGTTTATGCAGGGAAGAAATGAATACTGTTTATTCAGGGGAGAAAGGAATAATGTTTCTTCAGAGAATAAATGCATAGTGTTTATTCAGGGAAGAAATGAACAATGTTTATTCAGGAGAGAAATGAATAGTGTTTATCAAGGGAATAAGTGAATAATGTTTATCCAGGGAAAATTGAATAGTGTTTATTCGGGAAGAACAGAATAGTACCCACTAAGGGAAGAAATAAATAGTGCTTATTCAGAGAAGAAAGGAATAGTGTTTATTCAGGGAAGAAATGGATAGTGCTTACTAAGGGAAGAAACGAATAGTGTTTATTCAGTGAAGATATTAATATTGTTTATTCAAGGAAGAATTTAATAGTACTTATTCAGGGAAAAAATGAATATTGTTTTTTCAGGGAAGAAAGGAATAGTGTTTTTTCAGGGAAGACATGAATAGTTCTTATTCAGGGAAGAAATGAATACTGTTTATTCAGGGGAGAAATGAATAGTGTTTATTCAGGAAAGAAATTAATAATATTTATTCAGGGAAGAAATGAATTGTGTTTATTCAGGGAAGAAATTAAAAGTGTTCATTCAGGGAAGAAATGAATAGTTTTTATTCATTGAAGAAATGAATAGTGTTTATTCAGGGAAGAAATGAATATTGTTTATTCAGGGAAGAAATTAACAGTGTTTATTCAGGGAAGAAATGAATAGTGCTTATTCAGAGAAGAAAGGAATAATTTTTCTTCAGGGAAGAAATGAATAGTTTTTAATCAGGGAAGAAATGAATAGTGTTTATTCAGGAAAAAAATGAATAAGGTTTATTCAGGGAAGTAATGAATAGTGCTTATTCAGGGGGGGTTGAAGTGTTTATTCAGGGAAGAAATTAATAACGTTTATTCAGGGAAAAAATGCATATTGTTTTTTCAGGGAAGAAATGAATAATATTTATTCAGGGAAGAAATGAATAATGTTTATTCAAGGAAGAAATGAACAGTGCTTATTCAGGGAAGAAATGAATAGTGCTCACTAAGGGAAGAAATGAATAGTGCTTATTCAGGGAAGAACTTAATGGTGTTTATTCAGGGAAGAAATGAATAGTTTTTATTCAAGGAAGAAATGAATAGTGTTTATTCAGAGAGGAAAAGAATAGTGTTTATTCAGGGAAGAAATTAATAATGTTTATTCAGTGAAGAAATGAATAGTGCTTACTAAGGAAAGAAATGAATATTGTTTATTCAGGGAAGAAATGAATAGTGTTTATTCAGGGAGGAAATGAATAATTTTGTTCAGGAAAGAAATTAATATTCTTTATTCAAGGAAGAAATGAATAGTGCTGATTCAAGGGAAAATTGAATAGTTTTTGTTCAGGGAAGAAAGGAATAATGTTTATTCAGGGAAGAATTGAATAGTGCTTATTTAGGGAAGAAGTGAATAATGTTTAGTCAGGGAACAAATTAATAGTATTTATTAAGGGAAGAAATGAATAGTGTTTTTTCAAGGAAGAAATGGATAGTGCTCACTAAGGGAAGAAATGAATAATGCTTATTCAGGGAATAAATGAATCATGTTTATTCAGGGAAGAAAAGAATAATGTTTATTCAGGGAAGAAATGAATAGTGATTATTTAGGGAAGAAATTAATAGTGTTTATTCAGGGAAGCAATGCATCATGTTTATTCAGGGAAGAAATGAATAGTGCTTATTCAGTGTTAAAATGAATAGTGTTTATTCAGGGAAGAAATGAATATTGTTTATTGAGGGAAGAAATGAATACTACTTATTCAGGGCAGAAGTGAATAGTGTTTGTTCAGGGAAGAAATGAATATGATTTATTCAGGGAAGAAATGAATAGTGTTTATTCAGGGAAGAAATGAATAATGTTTATTCACGAAAGAAATGAATATTGTTTATTAAGGGAAGAAATAAAGTGTTTATTCAGGGAAGAAATGAATCATGTTTATTCAGGGAAGAAATGAATAGTGTTTATTCAGGGAAGAAATGAACAGTGCACACTAAGGGAAGAAATGAATAGTGCTTATTCAGAGAAGAAATGAATAGTTTTTATTCAGGGAAGAAATGAATAGTTCTTAATCAGGGAAGAAATGAATAGTGTTTATTCAGGAAAGAAATGAATAAGGTTTATTCAGGGAAGTAATGAATAGTGTTTATTAAGGGAAGAAATGAATAGTGTTTATTCAGGAAAGAAATGAATAGTGCTTATTCAGGGGGGGATTGAAGTGTTTATTCAGGGAAGAAATTAATCATGTTTATTCAGGGAAAAAATGCACATTGTTTATTCAGGGAAGAAATGAATAGTGTTTATTCAGGGAAGAAATGAATAGTGCTTATTCAGGAAAGAAATGCATATTGTTTATTTAGGGAAGAAATGAATAATGTTTATTCAAGGAAGAAATGAACAGTGCTTATTCAGGGAAGAAATGAATAGTGCTCACTAAGGGAAGAAATGAATAGTGCTTATTCAGGAAGAACTTAATAGTGTTTATTCAGGGAAGAAATGAATAGTTTTTATTTAGGGAAGAAATGAATACTGTTTATTAAGGGAATAAATGAATAGAGCTCACTAAGGGAAGAAATGAATAGTGCTTATTCAGAGAAGAAAACAATAGTGTTTATTCAGGGAAGAAATGAATAGTGTTTATTCAGGGAAGAAATGAATAATTTTGTTCAGGAAAGAAATTAATATTCTTTATTCAAGGAAGAAATGAATAGTGCTGATTCAGGGGAAAATTGAATAGTTTTTGTTCAGGGAAGAAAGGAATAATGTTTATTCAGGGAAGAATTGAATAGTGCTTATTTAGGGAAGAAGTGAATAATGTTTAGTCAGGGAACAAATTAATAGTGTTTACTTAGGGAAGAAATGAATAGTGTTTTTTCAAGGAAGAAATGGATAGTGCTCACTAAGGGAAGAAATGAATAGTGCTTATTCAGGGAAGAAATGAATAGTGCTTGCTAATTGAAGAAATGAATAGTGTTTATTCAGTGAAGAAATGAATAATGTTTATTCAGGGAAGAAAAGAATAATGTTTATTCAGGGAAGAAATGAATAGTGATTATTTAGGGAAGAAATTAATAGTGTTTATTCACGGAAGCAATGAATCATGTTTATTCAGGGAAGAAATGAATAGTGCTTATTCAGTGTTAAAATGAATAGTGTTTATTCAGGAAAGAAATGAATAATGTTTATTGAGGGAAGAAATGAATAGTACTTATTCAGGGAAGAGGTGAATAGTGATTGTTCAGGGAAGAAATGAATAGGGTTTATTCAGGGAAGAGATGAATAGTGTTTATTCAGGGAAGAAATGAATAATGTTTATTCAGGGAAGAAATGAATAGTGTTTATTCAGGGAAGAAATGAATAATGTTTATTCAGGGAAGAAATGAATAGTGTTTCTTCAGGGAAGAAATAACTGGCATGTAGAGATATTGCTACAACTGAAATGATCATGGCACAGAGCCAAACATCCTTTGTCCTTGCTACGTGTTTAGCGGAGAAGCAACAACACGACGGGTACCACTAGTAGAGCAGGTACTGTTTATACCCTCCCGAGGTACCTGAGTTCACACCCGGTTTTTAGTGGGTTTCGTGTTACTCGATCCTTAGTTTTATGTGTATGTTTTGTAGATCGTTGTTTGTCCTTTTTTTCTTTTGGCCATTGTGTTGTCTACCCTTCTTCGATTTACGGTTTCCGATTATCACTTTGGTATCTTGAAATTCTCCCTAAGATTGAATAGTCAGGTTGAACCGAACGGGAATCGATTCCACGTTCGTCCAAACTCGAAACCAGCACGTTGACTATTAAACCACTGCGGAGGTACTGTTGCAACTTAATTGATTGATTGATTGATTGATTGATTGATTGATTGATTGATTGATTGATTGATTGATTGATTGATTCTTAACCCCAACTTGAGTAGTCCATTTCCGATTATCCAATCACTTTAGAGGTGGTACATAAAAGTCATATCCAGTAGGGATATCATTTCATGTACCTCTAATGTGGACCAACTGATGAACATGGGATTTATAAATACGGAGGGAGTTAAAATAGTTGACCCAATGCAAGGTAGAATTGATCAACTTATCTGAAAGGTACAAGAAATCAGTATATAAGCTATTCAGATTTGTTGCTTTTTATCAAATGACAATTGTTTAAATAAACTTTAGAGAAACACGAATATGCCATCAGTAGTGGGCAATCCAGAGACACAATGCAAGATAGAATTCATCAGCTTATCTGAAAGGTACTAGAAATCTGTATATAAGCTATTCAGATTTTGTTGCTTTTCATCAAATGACAATTGTTTAAATAAACTTTAGAGAAACACGAAGATGCCATCAGTAGTGGGCAATCCAGAGACACAGGCAACATCGGACACAAGATACATGACAAAGGCAAATAAAACAAAAAAGCACACATAGAAAACTAAAAAGATGCGCTAAATGGACAAAACACGGGATGATCCCAGCTGCTCGCGAAGGGAAAGCAGTTCATGTTTCTTATTAGATAACACCATGTTAATCGTATTCTCAAGTCCGGTAATAGTGTTGTCTGTGATAGAGGAAAACCCTGCATAAAAGGCAAACGATCCATTGCCATTTTAAACTATACTAAAGAGAGACCCTATTCATCGGGGCCGTCATGGTCGTGATCGTATGGTTGTTGGATTTACAACTACCTATGGAATCAGTGCCTATCACCAGTGATGTTGTGAGCTCGAATCTTGATAAGGGCGAGGTGTACAACATTATGTGATAAAGTTTGTCAGTGACTTGCGACAGGTCGGTGTTTCTCACGGGTCAACCGATTTCCTCCAACAATAAAACTCACCGCCACGATGTAACTGAAATATTATTGAAAGTGGCATTACACACCATCAAAGAAAGAAAGAAAGAAAGAAACAAACAAACAAACAAACAAACAAACAAACAACACTATTCATCAAAATCTCAGGAATCGACGAAAGATTTGTATGAATGGCTCTGTCGTCTTATCATTGGTGTATTCGTTGTTCACCGCTCTCTTGTGACATTTGTAGTATTAAACAAGTAACACTCAATATTTCAGATACATGTATTTATTTGATAAATCAAATTTGGTGTTAAGTAATTTTTCTGTATTTCATTTCATTGCCAGGTATCGTTGTCCATCAATTATCGCCATTCACAAATGTATCCACGTTTCCAGAAGCATGGTTCGTCATTCCACGTAGGAGAGCATTGTCTGTAGATTTCACCACAGTGCTCTACTCTCCGTAAATTATTAGGCTCCCCTCTTCTCCAATTAGAATAAGCTAGTGGACTGTGGTCAGATATCCACGTCCACATCCTTTCTCTTGTCAGGTCATTCGCTCCTATCCATAAGGCAAGATCATTACGCCCTAGAAAATAACAATAAATACAACATGTACAATATAGTATTGATAAATGGAACAAGACAAGACTAGAGGCTCTTAGGAGACATGTCATCGCTCACATTGTTTTCCATTTGACTTCTAAAGTTCATAGGAAAATCTCAGTTCATTTTTGTTTTGCCATTTGAAATTTCTGCTTACTGTGATGGCAGCCATCTCACTTTTGGTCAAGTTTTTGAGCATAAGATTTTAGGTCATTTTTGGTTTCTCAAAATATGCAATTTCGGTTGAAAGAAAAAGTTCACTGAATAATCTGAAATGTAAGTTAACCAATAGACAATTAAAGAAATCTATATTTCTTACATAGAGGACGGGAATGTGAAAACAATTTTAAAAAGGGACCACCCAAACAACATCACAGCCAAATCTGGTTCAATTTGGTTCAGCAGTTTCAGAGGAGAAGATTTAAATGTGATCTTTTATCAAAATATGCTTTCGTATAAATCGGCTGACAACAATATTTAACAGAAAAACGCGGAATATATGACAAACTAGTCATTGTCATGTACCTTCGGTTAAAATTTGAGGTAATTTTGATTTATAGTAAAGCAGCAATGAACAATTTAAGAAATTTATATTATTAGTAACATCAGCCATCTTGAGTGGTGGTCGGAGTTGTAGGATACAATTTTGAAATGGACCCACAAAAGGAGGACAATCACTGCCAGGTTTGTTTTAATTTTGTTCAGTGGTTTCAGAGGAGAATATTTAAATGTGAAAGTTTACGATGTACGATGGACACCAAGTGATGGTTAAAGTTCACATGGCCTTTGTCCAGGTGAACAAACAAACACACCCAGCCCCTATAAAATCCAAGCATCATTTTGGTGTAAGGCACGTAATCTATAGATAACTACAATGTACTATTATGTCAACAAAGTGTAATGTGTTCGGAGCCCAAGGCGAGAAAGATTTGAAGATACCATGGGTAATCAGAAGCCAACATGAAAAAAGGACTAAAGGAAAAACATTTTATATGAAATATACAGGGAAATATTTTAGTGCAGAAAGACTTTTGACCTGTAACTGTAGAAAAATCAAATTGCTAATGAAATGTCATTAGTTTTGATTTGAATAATCCAATTCTAAATGATACGATTGGAATTATTTCTACGCATATACAATGTAATGTGTTTTTTATTAGCATATAGTCGTGTGGAATACTGGGTACTGATGAAGGTTCACACTCACGGGGATCGCTGGCCGTTAATCAACCAAACAAAACATCAATCAATATTGTGGAAAAAGCTACAATTTATTATGGTAACAGGGGTGTGGAAATACTGAAATATTCTACTTGTCTCCGGGCAAGTTATCTGAAAAAAGTTACTTGTCCGGACAAAATCCTACTTGTCCTGTTTTTGTTTTTTTTGTTTTTTTTTTATATAAACATTTGATACTTGCAAACACAGTTGCTAACTAAAAAAAGTAAATTGAGCTTGTTTATATTTTCTATTACATCATTGCTAAAATTTGAAATGCTAACACACACATCCCTGTCTAAGTGATCACTGCCCAAATGAAGACCATTTTAAATTTGAATTTCAGATAGGAATGTGCAGTCAGAGAATATCCGTTTGTTTATAGATACAGAATAAGCCGTGTTGAAAAAAATTATAATATCAATCAAGTTAATTTTGATTAACCTTGACAATGGCTTTATCCATCAAACCGTTTTAGTTGTGTCTCCATGGGCATGGGAAGATAAATATCCATTCTGTCCACGATTTTGCAAAGAAAAAAAAACATTAACGATTTCCGGTCAGCAAAATCAAAATATTTCCTGTAGATATTGCAATGAATATGAGACAATATCAGAATTCAGCAGTAGCCATGTGAAATCGGCTAGCCATTTTGACTGAACAGTCCGTTGCCGTTGGGTGTTTTCCCACAAATTATGTGTCTTTTCCCGCTAGAGTTTAGCGTTTGTTAACTTTCTCATTGTGAACAGAATCTTTCCAGCCTTTTTTTTTATTATAAAATATTTATCCATTGTAACGACTGCAACCCGATTTGTATCATACAATGTATGTTCACGGATGTTAGGCCCTGTTTTTTTACGAAAAGCAATGGACAAGCAAGGAAACGTCACATTCTGAACATCAATAAAAACCTGTTACACGATCCCGGTTTTTGTTAAGTAAATGTAGTACAATTATCATTGCAATCGGGTCGTAATACTCAACTTAGCACTTGTACAATTCTGGTTATTTTAGCTGCTTTCGGAACACCACTGACGCGATGGTTTCCAATAAAAAAAAACACATAAAACATTTATAAAACCGTCAATATTTTACGATATGATATCATTTGAGAAATTGTCTTTCCAGAATACTTTAACAAGAAATTATTTTTATTTGTGGATATTTACTTGTCCCCGGACAAGCTAGCCAAGAAAATCTACTTGTCCGGCCGGTTCTATGTGCGAGTCGGGCATGGCAATTTCACACCCTTGCCGGTAATGATGTCTAAAAATTTAATATACCTAGTATGTAAAAATGGTTTAATCCTGGTTCGCATACACTTAATTACAGGTATAATTAAACATTGGGAAAATTGTTGTTTTAACAATTATAGTCTGTTCTTTATTGATCACACAACTTTTACCTGTAATATTACAAGTAATCAAATATAGCCATGATTAAAATTAAAGAATTATTATAGTAGTATGCTGCACTTTAATATAATAGTAAAATGTTATCTTGCTTACAAAGTATTGATTTACTTTAAAATATTTCATATAATGAATATAAAGTTTATTAAATTATTTATCTATATATTCATTAATTATTTTCATACTCATACTCTTGCAGTTCATTAATAGCTTTGGTATTTAGCTTCCAAGCTAATTATATAAGCATAATGATTGAAGCTTGAAAAGGAGAAATGCAGCTTTAAGCAATTAAATGCAAGCCTATAATTAAGCTGTGAACTGTTCTCACAAATGTTCAGCATAATAAATATTCCGAGTTTTTTTACTTGAAATCATTCATCAACAACCCATGACATAGGCTCAACTACATGCATTTGAATTTGTAAAGAACAAGTTTGATAGAGACAGCTTAGTACTTGATGGAAGATTGAAGTTATGAAAGTAATGTCACTTATGAATTAAAATTTGTTATTGAATAAATATATAAATTACAAATCAGTTTTATCTATTTATTATTTATCATGCAAGACAAGTTAAATAAATATCAGACACATTGAACCAGCTTAAATGGGAAAGATACTTCAAAACATTAAAACATATGGTTATAGGTACACACAAAACATCTATGTAAATTAACATATTCAGAAGAGACATGTGCACAAAGATTTCAACTAACATAAATGAGAATGACACCGTAAAAATATCTTCATAATGACCAGCTAGACATTTACCTGTATTCCGGAATACGCTTCCGAGCCAACGATTTTCTGCTGAACTGTCAATTTTCACCAAATGACTATGTTTTCTCTGGCATACCCTCTACAAATGAAGGCAGAATACAAACTATTTGTATAGTTATATCTTTTATTGCTGTTTACAAAACCTCAAAAAATCAAAAATCAATATATATATTTATCTTGCACTGGTTTTATTTGAGTAGTCAAACTGCATTGGATAAAGTTTTGCTATATATATATATATATATACGGTCACTGACCAACATATCGCTTTTCTGGTACCTTATTCATGTTGAGGAACCGTAAGAAACGGTATCAGTATAAGCGCGGACAGAGGACACCGTTAAAAATGATTATAACGATGCTTCGTTTCTGTTCTTTTTAGAAAATTTTACTGTTGTTTTGTGCTTTTTGACATTGCATGATAAACATAATATACGTAAATTGTCGGAAAATATAACATTCATTTGCACTTTCTGCGAAACAGGCCAGAAAAGCTCTTTAAATGCTTGCTTTTCCATCTTTTTTTAAATAAACATTAGAGAATACCGAAGAGGCAATCAAAAATGGACTATCCAGAGAAACTGGCAACATAGAGTACACAAGACGAAGAAAAACAAAACAAAAACACAACACAATAAAAGCCTCGTCAGAGAACGATTGAAATCTTACCCTCGGGTGTCGGACAGGCACAAAATATGTTGGTGTTAAACCGGTTAATGGGATCCCAACCCTCTTCCCTTGGTAATAGGATTTTCACCGACAATAGATATATAAACAATATACCTTTTTATTTTATTTATAGCAATCTTAGATACCTTTGCTTGTTGCCAGGTTATTTTATTGAATCCAAAGAAGTACCAGTTTCCACCATAATATGTCCATTGATTCTCACGTACACCTATAAATAAAACAGACAAAAGACAACACTCACATAACATTTGAATAATACTTAACCTTTGACATTGACGTTGAACTTTGATACTGACCTTGGACTTTAACTATTCTTTTACGTGAACAGTAAGGCATTTTTTCTTAATTTGATTTACATAATTATAGACTTTAAGTTAAGAAATAGTTCACGGAAACTATAGTTTGTATTCAGGTTTAACATGGGTAACATTATTTCGTAAATATTTTACGATAAAATGCAACGACAATAATGTTATCCATGTTAAAACGTTATACAAACTATGACTTCCATGAATTATTTCGATTCTCGTAGGAAAAATCTAACATTTTTGAAGAGGAAGTCAATAATGGAAATGCATACAAATGAACAATTTTTCAGTTATATCATGGCGGGAACATTTCAATGAGATGATGGTGATTCTCGCTTTGTCAGATTGCGCTAGACCAACAGTTCACGGGTAGACATGTCGCACCACTCAGACAAATTATCATGATTCAATCCATTAATTCTTTGCTCTTTCTCCTTATTACTAATAGAGAAGCAGCAAATACTAATTATATAAGTTTTTGACTTGACCCGACGGGGGCTCGAACCCACGATCTGTAATGTAATCTGTTTTCTATATAGTGCAACATCTATACACTTTCCCACGGTATTAATCTTGATGTATTACTTTTCTGTCAGCCCTTGATAATAACCATATGCACGTGCGGCCGTGTTTCTGTATCAGTTCTGCTTAGCACTTTACATTGTAAACATGTACATATTTTATAGTAGATGACATTTTCGCGTCATTCGAGCTAAATGATGAAAACAAAAAGAAGTACGCAAAAGTGAAGGAAAAATTTGACAATCATTTCATTGTGACACGGAATGTAATTTTCGAAAGATCAAAGTTCAACAAACGAAAACAAGAAGACAGCGTGAACGTCGAAAACTGTGTGACCTCACTTTACACATTATTGGAACATTGTGGATACAATGATCTCCGTGAAGAAATGATCCGTGACAGAATAGTCGTCGGGATTAAAGACGCTAAGTTGTCGGTTAAAATGCAGCTCGATCCGGACCTAACACTCAAGAAAGCAACAAATATGGCACGTCAATCAGAATCAGTTAGAAAGCAACATTCTTTAGTGAGGAACGATCTGTGTGATTAGACTGTCGATGCCGTAAAGACGAAGGCGAGAAATCAAAGGGAAAGACAACCGATGCCGAGACCAAAGAAGCCCTTCAACCAACATAAAGGAGCAGGATGTCGGAGATTTGGAAATCGCCAGAACCATTCAAGAGACAATTGCCCAGCAAAAGGAGTGAAATGCTTTAAGTGCTCGAACATGGGACATTTCGCAAAATGTTGTGCGACTAACAAGTCCGTTAGATCCGTTACCATAGATGAGGAGCAAAACGAAGGATTACTTGGAACAATTGACAATGAATTTAACAAAGCCTGGACAAAGAAATTCTGTATTAACAACAAAGAACTTAACTTTAAAATAGACACTGGAGCTGACGTAACTGTGATTTCGGACAATGATTTTAATGGAATAAAAGGACAAACTTTAATTAAATGGGACAACAAATTATCTGGACCAGGAAACTTTAAATTAAATGTACTAGGGAAATTTCAGTGCATGCTTGAATCACAGGATAAATTTAGTGTTCAGGATAGTTATGTTGTAAAGGGGTTAACAAAACCATTATTAGGTAGGCCAGCCATTCAAGCATTAGGTATAATTAGTAATGTAAATTTATCGTCTGTTGATGTGGATCTTGTAACTCAAAAAACCGAAAGCTACTATCGCGCGAGATATCCCAAAGTTTTTAGGGGCTAGGGAAAACAAATTGGACGTATACAATCGCGTTATATCCGGATGCAAAACCGTTTGCATTGTCCGTCCCGCGCAGAGTTCCATTGCCGCTTATGGACAAAGTTAAAGCAGAGTTGACGAGAATGGAGAAATTAGGAGGCATTTCGCGTATCGACGAACCAATTGAATGGTGCGCAGGCATGGTCGTCGTGCCGAAGTCTAGCGGTCAAGTAAGAATTTGCATTGATTTTGCAAAACTGAACATGTCGGTTAAGCGAGAAAATTTCCCACTTCCTTCGGTAGAGGAATCTTTGGCTAAACTAGCAAATGCGGTCGTATTTTCCAAGCTTGATGCAAATTCATCGTTTTGCCAAAAAAAATTAGCCACAGAATCGCGTCCGCTTACTACTTTTATCACGTCATTTGGTAGATATTGTTGCAATCGGTTACCCTTTGGAATTAGTTCGGCTAGCGCATGTCAGAAACGCTTGAAAGGTTTCCAGGAGTTTTATGTCACATGGACGACGTGCTCCTATGTGGATCTTCGCAGAAAGAACACGGTGAACTTCTAGAGAAATTATTGAGCGCGATCGAAAAGGCAGGTATTACGCTGAACGAAAAATGCGAGTTTTCGAAACCGTCAATTAAATTCTTAGGCCAAATTATTGACTCGTCGGGTTGTCGCGTGGACCCAGACAAGGTGAAAGCTATTGTTGAAATGGAAAGACCAGACGACATATCTGGAATTCGTAGAATTTTAGGCATGGTCAATCAACTCAATAATTTTTCGCCAAAGACAACAGAATTGACGAAGTCGCTTCGCGAATTACCGAAAGTATATAACGCGTGGATTTGGGACACAGCCCAAGAACATGCATTCCAGCAGATAAAGCATGAGCTTGCTTCTTCCTGGACATTAAGTCATTATGATCCGAACAAAGAAAGCATTGTTTCAGCGGATGCATCATCATTTGGTATTGGCGCAGTTATTAGGCAGAAACGAGGCGAAAGTCTAAGGCCTGTGGCGTACGCGTCCAGATCAATGTCGGACACAGAGATGCGATACGCGCAAATTGAAAAGGAAGCACTTGCCATAACGTGGGCATGTGAAAAATTCAGTGATTATTTAATCGAGACTAAGTTCAAATTAGAAACTGACCACAAACCTTTGGTACCGTTACTCAGTACGAAAGATTTAGCGGAATTGCCAGCTAGAATACAAGGCTTTAAAATGCGTCTGATGAGATTTGATTTTAGTATATCGCATGTTGCTGGAAAAGATCTCAAGATAGCAGATACGCTGTCGAGAGCGCCGCCGGTTGAAAATATGTCACAGTCCGATACGGATTTCGAGAATGAAACAAAAGCGTTCGTGGACGTGGTTATGACTAATTTACTGGCATCGCAAAATATAATCGAATTGATTAAGACTGAGTCGGCCAAGGATGAAATTTGTAGGAATTTGATCTCTTATTGCAGAGATGGGTGGCCCGAGAAGTCGATATTAGACGAAAAGTTGCGCCCGTATTGGACCAAGCAGGGAGAATTTACTGCACATGATAATTTACTGTTCAAAGGTACAAGAATAGTAATCTCGCATTTGTTGCAAAATGAAATTTTGAACCGTGTTCATGATGGTCATCAGGGCATAGCTAAATGTCGAGAGCGTGCGAGATCGTCAGTTTGGTGGCTTGGTTTAAGTTCGCAGTTGCAAGAAATGTATCGAAAATACGAATGATCACGGTGAACCACTCTTACCTACTGAATTTCCGAAGCGACCGTGGCAAAAAGTTGCCACGGATTTGTCCGAGCTGAACGGACAATGTATTTATTAGTTATTTACTATTTTTCTAGATACATAGAAATAGCAAAATTATTTAACACGAGTTCCCAGTCAGTAATAAATCATTTGAAGTCAATATTCGCGAGACACGGGATACCCGAATGTTTCATGTCTGACGGAGGACCACAGTATGTTTCTTTTGTTTTTAAACAATTCGCACAATCGTATGGGTTTCAACATATTGTTAGTAGTCCGCGGTATGCGCAATCAAATAGATTGGCCGAGCGAGGTGTTCAAACAATCAAAATGATGCTCAAAAAGTCGGACGACCCGTATATCGCTCTAGCTAATGGGTATAGCCCAGCCGAGCATCTCATGGGTAGAAAATTACAAACTTTGTTACCAATCGCACCGAAACAATTGAAACCTAAATTGCCAAACATTCGTTCGTTGAGGGAGAATGAGAAGGAATCAAAGTTAAAGCAAAAACGTAATTATGACAGAAGACATCGCGCACGTTTGTTAACAAAAGTTAAAACCAATGACGAAATTTGGAGAAAAGATCAGAAAAAGTCTGGAACTGTGAATGAACCGCGTTCGCAAATCATTCAAACGGACAGTGGTGAGATACCCAGAAATCGGCGTCATTTATTTAAAATTCCAGAATCAGTAAAAGATAATGACAAAATCACTTCTGAAACATCCCCTGATAATTCCTCAAAGTCTGATAATGAAAATAAAGACATTCCGGATAATCGATAAGATCAAACCGATTACTATGTAACAAGATCAGGGAGAATCTCAAAACCACCTGACAAGTTAAATTTGTAAACATCATCAGCTGTTTCATTCATACAATACATTAGCGAGTGCTTGGAAGAGAGATGTAATGTTATCTGTTTTCTATATAGTTCAACATCTATACACTTTCCAACGGTATTAATCTTGATGTATTACTTTTCTGTCAGGCCTTGATAATAACCATATGCACGTGCGGTCGGGCTTTTGTATCAGTTCTGCTTAGCACTTTACATTGTAAATATGTACATATTTTAGATTAGTTTTATTAAAGATATATTATACATATGGATTTGTATATGGATCGTCCCGAAAATATAATACGATCTACCGCAATCGAGGCGAGCACGCTATCCATTAGACCACAGACATCAAACACAGGCGCTCGTGGCACGAACTTACCACCCCCTTTTTTCTAACTTTCTGTTTACACATTTATTTTCAATAAAATGTCTTTATTTCTTTATTACTTGATCTCTTTTCCCTTATTTTAACTTGTTCGTGTCAATATTCATACAACCTTATGTTAACAATGTGTCGACCCTATATAGATACTAGCAATCCACGTGGATTATTAAATCTATATAGGTTCGACACATGCAAGTTGTTGTTAGCATAAGATTGTATGAATATTGACACGAACAAGTTAAAATAAGGAAAAAGAGATCAAATAATAAAGAAATGAAGACATTTTATTGAAAATAAATTTGCAAACAGAATGTTAGAAAAAAGGGGGTGGTAAGTCCGTGCCACGAGCGCTTGTGACATCAAACAGGAGGTGATGTATTTGTTGTTTCATTAGTCTTACAGTCAAATATACTAACCTCCGTAATGTGGACAATCTGACACCGATTTTTTAGCATTCATGACATAATTCTTCTTCTGTATTTGACCAGTCTTTGCATCCAATCTGTTTAAATGGTTGCTTATCTGCCGTGAAAAATAGCTTGATGTGCCATTTTGTGGAGATTCCATATATCTTTTTTCTTGTACTGATGCAACATTATTTACAAGACAACACACCAAAATTACAAAAACCTTCATTTTTGCTGTGCAGTAAGGGAAGAACGAGAATGCGATACGAAACAGAAACTAATATGTCAATGGTAGCATATGCATTTTGCGTAATGGACAACAATATTGATTATTCATTAATATCAGGTATCAACACCATAAGGTGTTCCACAAATATGATATGTCATGTTGACAATAAACAAACTCCAACATATGTAATTGTGAACACAGTATTCAAGCTTAAAGATATTTCCTGGTAAAGTGGCAGTTCAAAATACGATTTTGTTAAAAGCTGTGATTTGATTGGCTGTTAGTACAGAGGGGATCGGGATTAATCAAAATGGTCTAAAATGACTCATGAATAAGATACTAAGAACTAAGATACATGTATTAATTCGACAACAATATTTAAGATGAAAACAAAATATCGAAGCCCAGTTAAGATGATGTCCATAATAGTGACTCGTTTTGAATTCGTTCTACTTGTGAAATCAGTCCAGTCATGGAAATCCATGTCTCCATCAGGGGATTATAGTATAGCCTAGGGGGATGGAATAGAAGAATGTAACCGTTCGTCTCCTAACCCTTTCTTTTTCTTCTTGTATCCTTGGTTGATCAATAAGACACAAACAGAGAGTAACATCCCCTTGTTTCAAAGTTACTGATAGGAAAAAGAAGGCTACAAATATCGTATATGTTGTAGAATAGACATTCCATATGGAATTTACAAATGCAAGGGTTATAGTGTGGGCCGGATTATTACCTTGTGAGACCTCTATGCTAATGAATTTACTGAGTCCCTCTCAGACGGAACCACCTTCTAACTTGCCCGCACCTGTCTTGAATATATTGTATTCGTGGTATATTTAGCGACATTTGCATTGCTTGAAGTAAACTTATTGCAAATTATTTAAATAAACTAGAATAGTGTCATAAAGCTAAAACTTCATCTATAGATCTGTTATCAATAATTAGTTGTGATTCATTACTTTGACTAGGCGATAATTTTCCAGACCGTATGACCAACCGCTAAATTTGATGAATTATATCAACTGTGTTTATGCTTAGGAACTCCCTACATCAGAACCGTTATGTATATCCCTGATAGTTTTTATGGTCAATTGGTGTGGTCTTGTATATTTGATATTGTGAGAAAGTTTAGAGCGCTCTGGTAAATGTGAGGACAGTTAGAAATTGAGTTTGAACGCGGATGGATGTGTTGCTATGTTTATAATCATATTTTATAGATAATGAACTTTTAAATAATAAATATGTATATATATGAAAACAGATTTGATAGTAATTAAAAACCAGTGCCAAGTTAAGGGCCCCGTGACATTATGGTGGCAGCGTCGGGATAAGTTAGTGAAATAAAACTTATGTGACTTGGATTAATACATATCAATATGCCGAGACAAAGACAAAAGTCTCCAAAACCAGACTTGGTTCAAACGAACCATCGTTCTGACATTGTGAAACCAACAATATTCTTTGGAAATTTAGATGAAGACATTGACTCGTGGATTAAGAACTTTAATCGAATTGCTAGAGCTAACCAGTGGAATTTAGAACGAAAACTTTATACGATGCCAGCATTTCTTAGAGACCGAGCGGCAGAATACTACGAATCATTAGATGATCATGTTAAAAGCAGTTTTGAAAGTTTATGCGACGCATTAAGAGACAGGTTTTTGCCAAAAGAATTACAATCGTTATATTTTTCTAACTTATTTCAAGCCAGACAAGGTACTGTTCAGTCAATAGATGATTATGCGAGTGAAATTACAAAATTATCAGCAAGAGCTTACGGTGACATGGATAGAGACCAAAAAGATGGATTTATAAGAGAACACTTCGTCCAAGGATTACGTCCGGAAATAAAGAGATTTGTGATGCTTTCGAACCCAAAAACTTTCGAAGAAGCATTTAGAAACGCTAAACGAGAAGAAGCGAATAATCAGTCTTGTTAATACGAATGTAGAAAATCCTAAAGCAGCGTGTGCTTTAAACGTTTCAGTAGAAGACTGTATTACAGATTTAACAGGCCAAGTTCAAGCATTTGCAATGAAAGTAGACAATATGTCAACTAAAGGACATGTGCCACACACAAGAGGTCGACCATTTAGAGGACGTGGACGAGAACAATTTCAACATAATGTGGGACGAAATTTGCGAACCATAAATGGACAACCGATTTGCAACTATTGCAAAAAGGTAGGGCACATAGAGATGGGTTGCCGTGGGAAGAAGGCACGACAGGGAAACTAAAACCTGCTCCCTTGGCAGGAGGGAAGGTAGCAGCAAATATTAAGATGACTCCTCCGAAAGTTGAGAAGGCAGACGAAGGAATTTCTTCTATCGCGAAGATTTGTCCTAGTGCTGAAAATATTTCTGTCAGTAATTCTTGTATCGCCAAGAAAGTCCTTGATGTTGTGTCCGAAGAAGTGATTTCCTGTAAAATAAATCCCGAATTTTGTTCCGCCAAAATTAGAGGATTAGTTAATGAAAATGATGTGAGTATCTTGGTAGATACAGTCTCAACCGTCTCGATAATAAATGAGAAATTAGTTCGAGGGAGTGATTTACTTTCGGCTAAAAATATAAATATTACATCGGCCTCGGGAGATAAAATTAAAATTAAAGGCAAATTAAGTGTGCCATTCCAGATAGGTAAAAAATGTAAATTTGTATATAGTGTTTATGTTGCAAGTAATTTCCCTTATCAATGTATTATTGGCTTGGATATATTAAAGCATTGTGCATGTTGTGTTGATTCGGGAAATAATTGTGTTTATGTCAATCATGATAAAATTATGTTTGAAAATAGTGATGAAATGTGTGTGAATGAAATTGAAGTTCATTCACTCGATGGAATGGAATTATGTGTATATAGTACAGATGTTCTTGAAAATACTTCATTCAATGTCAATGAAAGCTTGTCTAGTAATGAAAATGAAAAATTACATGAGCTATTAGAAAAAATTGAATCTGTATTTTGCATTCAATGATTTTGAGTTGGAAGTACGTCGTTAGTGCAACATTCGATAGATATAGGTGATAGCAAACCGATACATCAACGTCCCTATCGAATTCCCTATAGTCAAAGAGCAATAGTTGAGAAACAAATTAAAGGATTATTAGAACGTGGAATTATAAGACCGTCTAACAGCCCGTATTCCTCTCCTTTAGTCTTAGTGCCGAAACGAGATGCTTCTATAAGGCTTTGTGTTGACTTCCGTCGTGTCAATGAAGTAACGAAGAAAGATGTTTACCCATTACCGTTGATTCAGGATATGCTAGATACATTGAATAAATCGAAATATTATACTGTATTGGATTTATGCCAAGGATATCATCAAGTTCCTGTAGTAGAAGAATATAGGGAGAAAACTGCATTTTCGTATTTTGGTGGTCATTATGAATATAACTTTATGCCGTTTGGATTATGTAATAGTGCGCCTACATTCCAGAGACTTATGGATACTGTTTTATCCGGTTTACTTTGGAAGACGTGCCTTGTATACATTGATGATGTTATAGTCTTCTCAGAAAACTTTGACGAACACTTAAAAAGACTTGAGGAAGTTTTCAATCGATTTCAAGAATCCGGATTGAAGTTGAAAGCGAAAAATTGCTTCTTTGCGCAAAAGGGAGTAACTTTTCTGGGACATTGTGTGAACGAAAATGGAATTTCCCCAGACAAAGAAAAAGTCAGTGCGATTTCAAACTTTCCTACACCAACCAATGTAAGTGAGCTTCGTAGTTTTATTGGACTTGTTT
>MJUT01000158.1:81221-97702 GCA_002080005.1 Gigantidas platifrons
ACTGTATCATTTTACTGTAAATTTTTTCATTTATTTGGCGAAATATTTCATAAAATATTTAAAGAAATTAAAAAAGAAAAAATAATGCCCCGTTCAATGAGACTAGGAATGATAACTCTAATATATAAGAAAAAAGGAAACCGAAATAAAATAGCAAATTACAGACCAATATCATTACTTAATGTAGATTATAAAATTTTAGCACGAATAATGGCGAACCGTCTAAAAATTGTGTTACCAAATATTATATCACCAAATCAAACTTGTTGTATTTTAGGTCGAGATATCGCAGACACAACAGCTAGTCTAAGAGATATTATTCAATTAATTGAAAATGATAATTTAGAAGGGTATTTAATTAAAATTGATCAAGAAAAAGCTTTTGACAGAGTTGATCATAAATATTTATTTCATATTTTAGAAAAATTTGGATTTGGATCTCAATTTATTCAATGGATAAAAATTTTGTATAAAAATATAAGAAGCACTGTAAAATGTAACGGGTTTTTAACTAATTATGTGCCAGTTCTCAACAGTTTAATACAAGGGTGTCCAATATCTGCGCTCATGTACGTTATTGCTGCCGAGCCTTTAGTTCAAGCCATTTTAAAAGACAAAGATATCCATGGTATAAAAATTCCCAATTCTAATGAAATATCAAAATTATTTTCTCATGCAGATGATTTTACATTAACAGTTGATGATAAAAACTCGATAGAAAAAACTTTTAAAGTTTTAAAATTATATAGTGAAGCCTCCGGTGCAAGAATAAATAAACAAAAATCAGAAATTATGTGCTTAGGGTCTGGATCAATTTCGGATAATGAAATAAAAAATTACGGAATTAAACTATGTGAAGAGGTAACTCAAATATTAGGAATTTATATGGGGAAAAATCCGTAAGTTTGTGAATTTTTAAATTGGAATTAAAAAATTAAAAAAATTAAAGCATTATTGTACTTTTGGTATAAAAGAGAATTATCACTTCAAGGCAGAGCAACGGTGTTGACTTCATTAATAATGTCACGGCTTTATTATACATTAACAGTATGTCCATTACCAGAAAAATATAAAAATGAAATAAGATTAACTGTTTTAAAATTTCTATGGCAAAATAAACCTAATTTAGTAAAATACAAAACTGTTGTAGCACCAAAGCTTGAAGGTGGGTTAAATATCCCGGATATTTATATAAAAATGCAAGCATTCAGATTAAAAATTTTCCGAAAATTTTAGATAAAGATTACCATGTTCCGTGGAAAAGTACAATGTTATATTTTATAAATAAAATTGAAAATATGAAAATTGCCGAAAATATTGTTTACACTTGTTTTAATCAAAGTCAATTAAAAATCTTGCCAACTTTTTATCAAGAAATGATCCATGCGTATAATTCAATTAAGTCCAAAATAAAATTCGATGTAGAAATCCAGCATATTTATGAAAATCCATTATTTTGCAACCCAGTTATCGCGGTAAATGGAAAAGCGTTGTTGTTTAGAGAATTTATTGACTCCGGCATTATTCAAGTTAAAAGTATATGCTACGAATTTATGAGCGGCTTCCTTTCACGAAAAGCAATTGTTGAAATTGTTCAAGAAAAATTTCCAAATTTACAAGGTACGAAAATCATTAAAACGTATGATACAATTTTGAACGCGATTCCAAATTTATGGAAAAACGAATTACGAGCGATAAATCCTGTCAACGTTGACAGACTTCCATCCATAACAATCGGCGTAAATATGAAGGAATTTTCAAATACGACTTCAAAATTTTTTTATACGCTCCTCCTTGAAAATTTTATTGAACCACCGATTTCGGAACACTTTTGGATTCAACATTTTCTTTCAATATGCTTTCGATCTCTCCACATGGTTGTCAATCAATGTCACCTCCCGCCCATATGTGTCAGTCTTAATTATAGGATGGCGACAAATACAATTTTTACACTCAGCAAATTATTACGGATGGGCAAGGTAGTAGACAACACGTGCTTATCGTGTCGCACAGGTCCAGAAGATATGTTTCACCTGTGGGTGACGTGCCCGAAATTAATTAATTTCAAATCTTACCTGATTGACATACTACACAATGTACTTTTAACAGATAAACAGCACACAATTATCGATTACCAAGAATTAATATTACACGGATACATGGAAAATACAAGAACAATAAATACATATTTTATCAATTTTATTCTTAGTGTTGCAAGATTAACAATTTACAAATCAAGACAAATTATGGTTTTTGAAAACAAAGAAATTGACACAATCAAACTATTTTTATTCACAATGTACAAATATGTACAGTATGCATTTACTTACTACAAAATGAACAACAGATTTCCTCTTTTCATTAAATATTTTGATGTTGACAATCCGCTAATTAGATTCCAAAATGATACTGTTCAACTGTTGCTTTAAAAAGAGTTTTAATTATAATCTATAAATATAATTTTTCTATTTTTGATATTGAAAAACAACACGAGTTGTCTTTCTCTCCATAACTGAAATGTACGAAAAACTGAATTTCACATTGTATGTTTGGTTATTTTGTGTTCCCTTGGTAATGAAAATTAAAACTTATTTCGATGGAATTAATCATATCCCTACTAACACAAGTAAGGGTAAATTAATATTATTGTTTTCTATACATGGATATGGAGATTGTCCTATTAATTTTTACTGTACATAGAGAAATAAACTATTTTATCAAGGGAAAAAACCGGTTCTCGTCCGATCACCGAAGTTAAGCAGCGACGAGCCCGGTTAGTACTTGGATGGGTGACCGCCTGGGAATACCGGGTGTTGTAGACATTTCTTTTTCGTTTTTGCCCCCTTATTTTATTAGAATTGTTCATATTTGATAACAACACGACTGTAGAATACATTTTATTTTATTTAAAACATAAAGTCATTCGAAATTGTAGAATTTGATGATCGGTGACATTAGGATACCGAATGTCATTTACTCCTCTTGCAATTCCCCCTAGTACTAGAACGCTATTGTATGGGTGCACTTTGGAGAGATAGGCAGCATTTTGGTTGGTGAGTGAAATGTTTATTTTTATTAGTGTAAAATTGCCTAAAAATAGGGTCTGGAGTTTTAAGGGGTCTATAAAAAAAATGGTTATCCATCGTAACAATATTCAATACCGATTTTTGTAGTTGAAACGGCCCGAATTGCACTATCTAGAGATAATGCATTCGCCTGTATTGAAATATACATTTTTACATGTTTTGCGTTTCATCAACAAATTTAATTACATTGTCAAATGTAGAATACAATCGCGCTATTTGGTAAGAAGAAAAAAAAGAACTTCCGGCATATCGAAGCTTTATAATGCTTAATTTTTAATACTTTAGTGTCTACGCCCATATCACGCTGAAAACACCGGTTCTCGTCCGATCATCGAAGTTAAGCAGCGTCGAGCCCGGTTAGTACTTGGATGGGTCACCGCCTGGGAATACCGAGCTGTTGTAGACATTTATTTTTCGTTTTTGCCCCCTTATTTCATTAGAATTGTTCATATTTGATAACAACACGACTGTAGAATACATTTTATTTTATTTGAAACATAAAGTCATTCGAAATTGTATAATTTGATGATCGGTGACATTAGAAAACCGAATGCCATTTTCTCCCCCTAGTACTCTAACGCTATTGTATGGGTGCACGTTGGAGAGAGAGGCAGCATTTTGGTTAGTGAGTGAAATGTTTATTTTTTTTAGTGTAAAATTGCCTAAAAATAGGGATTGGAGTTTTAGGGGGTCTATAAAAAGAAAATGGTTATGAGACAATATCAAAAATTGTCTAAATTCTTGTCCGGCGTGTTTACCCGCAATTTTTTCTTAATTTAATTATCCCTTGGACAAAATGTCTGTATACAATTTAACTTGAGTATATAATACATTAAAAATGCAAAACAACGCTCCTTTAAATATATATTTAAAAAAAATATCATGGTCCAAAGTTTCAAACCTCCCAAAAATCATTGTGTCCGCTGTTGTTTTTTGATAATGATATCTGTCATAAAAAAATCAAATCAAATTATAGCTTGCTGATTTTCACAAATATGATAGATAGTGTAAGAAAGTTACTCTCTATAAGCCAATTTTTATTATAACTATGGTATATTTTAAAATTTTGCCTTTTAAAGTTTTGTCCACATGTGTAAATTCCCTCCTGTTACCTCTGGATTTTTTTTCACTTTTCGAAACACTTGAAAGACCAAGATTTATTTACCAATAATGCATTGGAGCAGCATCATTTCCTGAACCCATAACACCACAAGACAAGTTTGGTAGCCGGCCAGTTTTAAATATCAGAGCCCATCCAAGGTAAGAATTTGTAGTAGGATACTTTTCATAGTTCTCCCCTGTTATAGTGTTTTCATATACATTTTGAGAATATTTTTGTGTCGAAATGATACTGTTAAGTGTGGTTTTTATACCGTTTTGTAAACATCATGTGTTACAGGAAATACACTTTCATCTAATGTAAATAAATGGAAAAAGTATGGCGTAATTCCTTTCTGTTACTTTCCTTCATGTTACCTGCTAAAAAGTAACAGGAAAACCATAATTGGTAACATGAATGAAATGTTTAATTAAATTTCCAATCTAAATATATTTCTGTTTAAAATATAAACACAATATTATTTCTTTCTTACAAAATCTGAATTGAATAACAAATATTAAAGTATAGTGTATTGTTTGTAATTCTTAATTTCTTGAAAATAAATGAAAACGTATTTTTTTGGTAACAGTAAAGAATTGAACCAGTAACAGGAAGGATGTAAAAGAGAATTTGACTGATGTAACACTTAGTTAACCCCCTATCTGCCAAACACTTTATTTTAAATTCAGTTATCATTATAAAATATTTAAAGAATCCATATAAAACATTATTTAGATAGGCAAGAAAAGAATTCTGACTTATGGCAACAGCAAAGAAATTATAAATAACAGCAGAGAAAATATAAACAAAATCTTCTAGACGATGGTAACAGGAAGGAATTTATTTTTGTATTTTTCTTGTTACAGGCAAAGGGTACATGTAGCTAGGAAGAATTCAAGAAGATTATTCTCCTCTTGTTTGAGTCTAAAGGTAAGTTATTCTACTTTCTTTAGATTATCACAAAAAAGCCATTTATTAAAAAAAAGTAACAGAAAAGAACATACTTGGTAACAGCAAGGAAAACTGGATCTACTATGAATTCAGATAAGTAAATATATAACTGAAATGGCGTTTATTTAGAATCTTCAAAATAGTTTAGAAGAGCAGATGCTTTACATCACTTTTAGTATCTTTAAAATGGAAGGAATAGCCTATTTAACCAAAATGCTATTCTACTAAATACCATCTGTAGGCCCTAAAAACTCAATTGTTTGGTTTCTATTACACAACCTACCAAATGAAATAGGCACCACACAATTTATTTATCAGGCCCTTTATTTCATCCTATAGAGATCTACAAAATATGGTGTGAAATTTCCACGTGTCTCTTTTGTTGAATTAAATGTGTGGATAGCCAGTGAAAATGAAAATCACTTATAATTCTTGTGTTAACACATACCTTT
Source organism: Gigantidas platifrons (assembly GCA_002080005.1). Classification (NCBI taxonomy): domain Eukaryota; kingdom Metazoa; phylum Mollusca; class Bivalvia; order Mytilida; family Modiolidae; genus Gigantidas; species Gigantidas platifrons. The sequence goes on from MJUT01000158.1 coordinate 86,810, forward strand.
CAACAATGTCTAATTGTCTATTTATTGTTCACAGGCACCACAATGGCATTGAGTGCTGCAGAAAAAAAGAGACGATATCGTGAGAGAAGAGATGCGAATCTGGAAAGAAGACAAACATATTTAGACAAAGAAAATGCAAAATACAGACAAGATCTTGCAATTGGAAAGAGAAAAAATATAGCACAGATGTCAGAGAGACAAAAGCGTACCATGAGGAGAAGATGGAGACGACAAAAGCAAGACCTGAAAGAGAGAAAATAGATGTTAGAAAATTTTGTCACTCCTCCTGTCTTCCCTTCTCACCCCACAGAACCAGGCACATCAAGGTAGACTAGATCATCTATAAGAAGCCCAGATGGAACAGAAAGCACACCAAGAACAAACAGAGACATTAAAATAGAGAGTGCTAAAAAAGCAAAGGTTTCTAAATGCTACAGAGATTTAGCCAGAAAGAATTTTACCATCAAGATTCTCCAGAAAAAGGTGGATTCTTTAAGAAAGGCACTAGGAAGAAAAAGAAGGAAAATATCCTCAACGATGTCCGTAGAATGCACACATAGAAAAGGAACAAGAAATATTATGCTAAAATCAAAGAAAACAATCAGTCGTACGCTATTATTTCATCACACAATGTTAGCTCAGATGAGAAGAGACAAAAAAGAAGGACAAAGATATATGATGAAACTTTTAAGTGGTCAGTTACTTCGCAAGTACAAGCTAAGAGTCGGGGCATTCAAGACAATAGGTTGTTGCTTTAGAAAAAAAGCCAGAAATAACAAGGGTTCTCTCAGCACTCGTTTACGGACACATGGTTTTGAGATTTCTACAAAGAGATGATGTTTCAAGATTAACATCAGGAAAGAAGTCAACTGTCACCCGTAATGGAATAAAAAAACAAAAGAGATTGTTATGTGATACGATGAAAACTATTCATGACAAGTATATAGCAGAAAATGAGCACTTCCAAATCAGTTATTCCGTGTTTTGTCGCCTGCGTCCTTTTTGGATTATTGCTCCAACAGAAAAGGATAGAGAAACATGTCTTTGCAGAGTATGTGAAAATGGCAGATATTTGGCAGAGTGCTTAAAAAACTATTATGTCTTAGACACAAACAATTTGTCAGAGCTTTGCAAAAGGGTTGTGTGCAGTACTTTGAATAAAGACTGCATCTATGGTACATGTAAACAGTGTGGTAACAAGAAACTAGTCATCAAGACGACAAAAGAAACAAAACATGTGACATGGAATCAATGGAAAAGTGTGAAAGAATCTAGAACATTCAAGGAAGGAGAGGAGAAAGAAATCACACTGGTGAAGAAGGAAATGAAAGTGGGAACTATAAGTACAGCTGTAAATGATCTAGAACATTCGTTAAAACCGAAAATTACAAAGCACTTGTTCAACATTCAAAACCAGTTTAAGTATTATAAACAACTTAAACAAGAACTGACTGATAATGAGTTCCTGATTCATATAGACTATGCAGAGAACTATGTAGGCAAATATTATGAAGAAATTCAAAGTGTACACTTTGGGGCTTCTCAGCCTCAAATAACTTTACACACTGGTGTTTACTTCACAAAGGATCTACCTGATGGGTCAACCTTCTGCACTTTATCAGACTCTCTTCAGCATGGTCCCTCAGCTGTTTGGACATACATCCGGCCGGTTCTTAATAATATTAAGACAAAATACCCTAATATCAGCTACATTCATTTCTTCAGCGATGGACCAGTGACCCAGTATAAACAGAAAAACAAACTTTTATTTACTGTCATCTGAGATTTTCAAAATGGGGTTTGAAGGTGCATGCTGGAATTTCCATGAATCCGGACATGGTAAAGGTACTCCGGATGCTGTAGGAGGGAGTCTTAAAAGAACGGCAGACTCAAGAGTCAGATGCGGTGAAGATATAACATGTGCAGCAAAATTTAAAGAAGTTTTAGATAAGACAGGAACCACGGTCACACTCTTTGTTACAGATCCAAAAGAAGTAATGAAATCTGAGGGAGAGCATAATACATTTTTAAAGCAGCTTAAAGCAATTCCAAGTACATTGCAAATACATCAAATAAAAACTACATCTCCCTCGACCGTCTTATTTAGAGATGTCAGTTGCAACTGTCGATTCAAATCAGAAGTGATATGCAAAGGTCATAACTTCAAAGAACGAAAATTTACTGTAGTAGCAAAACCTACAGAGCCAGTCAGGTGTAAAAAGATCCCCAAAACAAAACATCAAGAACTTGATGATACGGTATCTTCTTGTAGTCTAAATGAAAACCCCGACGATAGCAAGGAGAATGCTACAAATTTCAGTATGTGTTTTGAAGAAAACACTGAAGAAAACTCTTGTACCAGAATCCTTGAAAAACTAAGCAAGTGTAAAGACTACAATGATTTCAAAGAACAGTGCAAGGCAATTCAGATTGGAGATGTTCAAGGACAAGAACGTTCAATACTTGAATGTAAATCAACAGTTGACCAAAATGCAATGGATTTGTGTCCCGATGACATCCCTTCAAAAAAAACATATATCCAACTATTGTAAGAGCAGATGGAGACTGTCTTCCAGGCTGTGGAAGTGTCTTTGTATATGGTGATGACAGTCATGCTACTGAATTGCGATTGAGAATCATTTTAGAACTCGTCTTACATGAGGACTATTATATGGAAAGAAAACATTTTGAAGTAACCACCTCATCAGGCAAAATTAAGGATCTGAGAAAATCCTTGGCAATGTATTCTGAAGTTTTCGTGCCCGGTATACGTCTAGATGACCAATTAAAAAAAATAATCTATCAACAGGAAATAATGAGCATCGCAAAACCCAAAAATTACATGGGAATGTGGCAGATGTATGGACTGGCTAGTGTTCTAAAAATGAATATTTTTTCCTGCTATCCAAAACGAGGAAACCCTAATATACGCGCGGACTTGCATAGACTTATTAAGCCAAGATCCTTACCGATAACAACAAGTTCAGCCATTATCATGTGGAGTAGCACGCGATCAGATATGGTAGACAAACATTGGGTACCAAATCACTCTTTACCCATTTTACCTGTTGACAATGACTGTAGTGGTATAGTAGAAATAGAGAATGGTAATGACGACTTAAATCTACCTAAATGTGATGACATTTTTGACATGCTATTTGATTTACAGAATATTGATAGCACTGGAAATGACTTTGAGCACATCGAAATAGAAATAGGAAAACAGACAAAAACTGAAACCAGAATGGAACAAGGGCATAATAAAATAGGAACTAAGGTGAACTTTGAGGATATACAAGTGAAAAATGAGACTGTCTTTGAGGGAAACCAGATGGAAACAGAAAATGACATGGAAAATCGGGAAATAGATATTGAGAATGATCATGAAACGACATCCGCTGCCCCTGATGATGTTGCGTTTGTCATAGAAGAATTTACTGTAGGGCATTTCGTTAATGTAGAGTATAATGATCAGAACTATCCTGGAAAAATCCTCAAATTAAATGAATCCCTGAAGGAACTGTATGTCCAATGCATGAAAAAGGTTAATAAAAACAGCAGTCTTTACATGTGGCCCAGACAAAAGGACCTCTGTTGGTATCCTTTGGATGCAGTAAATAAGATCATGCCTCCACCCCGACATGTTGATGGGACAAACCAGTACACAATGGAATGATTAAAGTGACACATTTGTTTGACTATTACTTTGTTTCTTGTTCTTTTTGTGTTTTATGATGACATTTTGTTTTGATACACTGAAAACAAAGGTATTGTTTTCAAATGAAAGTTCCTTCCTGTTACTAACGTCTGTCCTGTTACTGAAGTGTTTTTCATGTTACTGGTTATATTTTACTTTATTTCTAAAATACCTTACACTTATCTAATAAAAGTTTGTATGATTTATGAAGGTCAATTAGCCCCACATTAAATAAACTATTACAGTTTTGTCTTGTAATTACATTAAAGTTTTAAAATGAATCAAACTGCAATAAAAAAGATGATTTTCAGAACCAAAGAACTGTATTAATTTTAAGAGATTATTCTTAGACATTGGTTTTTAATTGTAAATCATTTTTATTGTAATGTGATTGGATATCGTAAGAAGTATTAGAAAACAGAAAATATTACCTCTAATTTTATTTCTTATTCCCTTTACAATCTTCTACAAAATGTTAAGCTCTGGTAACAGGAATGAACTGGAAGTGTTAGTTCCATTTTAAAGTTGCCATGGTTACCATATATATAAGAATTTTGAATTACAGACAATAGTTCTGAGATCCTGAATACTTGTTCTATGTTTTGAGTTATTAAAATACATGTTCTAAAGACACTCGTTTTGATATTTTTCCCTTGCCAAAAGTTAGAAAATTGTTTATATTGTCTCTTATCCATCGTAACAATATTCAATACCGATTTTTGTTGTTGAAACGGCCCGAATTGCACTATCTAGAGATAATTAATTCGCCTGTATTGAAATATAAAATTTTACATGTTTTGCGTTTCATCAAAAAATTTAATTACAGTGTCAAATGTAGAATACAATCGCGCTATTTTGTTAGACAAAAAAAAAAGAACTTCCGGCATATCGAACCTTTATAATGCTTAATGTTTAATACTTTAGTGTCTACGACCATATCACGCTGAAAACACCGGTTCTCGTCCGATCACCGAAGTTAAGCAGCGTCGAGCCCGGTTAGTACTTGGATGGGTGACCGCCTGGGAATACCGGGTGTTGTAGACATTTCTTTTTCGTTTTTGCCCCCTTATTTTATTAGAATTGTTCATATTTGATAACAACACGACTGTAGAATACATTTTATTTTATTTAAAACATAAAGTCATTCGAAATTGTATAATTTGATGATCGGTGACATTAGGATACCGAATGCCATTTTCTCCTCTTGCAATTCCCCCTAGTACTAGAACGCTATTGTATGGGTGCACGTTGGAGAGAGAGGCAGCATTTTGGTTGGTGAGTGAAATGTTTATTTTTATTAGTGTAAAATTGCCTAAAAATAGGGGCTGGAGTTTTAGGGGGTCTATAAAAAAAATGGTTATCCATCGTAACAATATTCAATACCGATTTTTGTTGTTGAAACGGCCCGAATTGCACTATCTAGAGATAATGAATTCGCCTGTATTGAAATATACATTTTTACATGTTTTGCGTTTCATCAACAAATTTAATTACATTGTCAAATGTAGAATACAATCGCGCTATTTTGTTAGAAAAAAAAAAGAACTTCCGTCATATCGAACCTTTATAATGCTTAATTTTTAATACTTTAGTGTCTACGACCATATCACGTTGAAAACACCGGTTCTCGTCCGATCACCGAAGTTAAGCAGCGTCGAGCCCGGTTAGTACTTGGATGGGTGACCGCCTGGGAATACCGGGTGTTGTAGACATTTCTTTTTCGTTTTTGCCCCCTTATTTTATTAGAATTGTTCATATTTGATAACAACACGACTGTAGAATACATTTTATTTTATTTAAAACATAAAGTCATTCGAAATTGTATAATTTGATGATCGGTGACATTAGGATACCGAATGCCATTTTCTCCTGTTGCAATTTCCCCTAGTACTCTAACGCTATTGTATGGGTGCACGTTGGAGAGAGAGGCAGCATTTTGGTTGGTGAGTGAAATGTTTATTTTTATTAGTGTAAAATTGCCTAAAAATAGGGGCTGGAGTTTTAGGGGGTCTATAAAAAAAATGGTTATCCATCGTAACAATATTCAATACCGATTTTTGTTGTTGAAACGGCCCGAATTGCACTATCTAGAGATAATGAATTCGCCTGTATTGAAATATACATTTTTACATGTTTTGCGTTTCATCAACAAATTTAATTACATTGTCAAATGTAGAATACAATCGCGCTATTTTGTTAGAAAAAAAAAAGAACTTCCGTCATATCGAACCTTTATAATGCTTAATTTTTAATACTTTAGTGTCTACGACCATATCACGCTGAAAACACCGGTTCTCGTCCGATCACCGAAGTTAAGCAGCGTCGAGCCCGGTTAGTACTTGGATGGGTGACCGCCTGGGAATACCGGGTGTTGTAGACATTTCTTTTTCGTTTTTGCCCCCTTATTTTATTAGAATTGTTCATATTTGATAACAACACGACTGTAGAATACATTTTATTTTATTTAAAACATAAAGTCATTCGAAATTGTATAATTTGATGATCGGTGACATTAGGATACCGAATGCCATTTTCTCCTCTTGCAATTCCCCCTAGTACTAGAACGCTATTGTATGGGTGCACGTTGGAGAGAGAGGCAGCATTTTGGTTAGTGGGTGAAAAGTGTATTTTTATTAGTGTAAAATTGCCTAAAAATAGGGGCTGGAGTTTTAGGGGGTCTATAACAAAAAAATAGTTATCCATCGTAACAATATTCAATACCGATTTTTGTTGTTGAAACGGCCCGAATTGCACTATCTAGAGATAATGAATTCGCCTGTATTGAAATATACATTTTTACATGTTTTGCGTTTCATCAACAAATTTAATTACATTGTCAAATGTAGAATACAATCGCGCTATTTTGTTAGAAAAAAAAGAACTTCCGTCATATCGAACCTTTATAATGCTTAATTTTTAATACTTTAGTGTCTACGACCATATCACGTTGAAAACACCGGTTCTCGTCCGATCACCGAAGTTAAGCAGCGTCGAGCCCGGTTAGTACTTGGATGGGTGACCGCCTGGGAATACCGGGTGTTGTAGACATTTCTTTTTCGTTTTTGCCCCCTTATTTTATTAGAATTGTTCATATTTGATAACAACACGACTGTAGAATACATTTTATTTTATTTAAAACATAAAGTCATTCGAAATTGTATAATTTGATGATCGGTGACATTAGGATACCGAATGCCATTTTCTCCTCTTGCAATTCCCCCTAGTACTAGAACGCTATTGTATGGGTGCACGTTGGAGAGAGAGGCAGCATTTTGGTTGGTGAGTGAAATGTTTATTTTTATTAGTGTAAAATTGCCTAAAAATAGGGGCTGGAGTTTTAGGGGGTCTATAAAAAAAATGGTTATCCATCGTAACAATATTCAATACCGATTTTTGTTGTTGAAACGGCCCGAATTGCACTATCTAGAGATAATGAATTCGCCTGTATTGAAATATACATTTTTACATGTTTTGCGTTTCATCAACAAATTTAATTACATTGTCAAATGTAGAATACAATCGCGCTATTTTGTTAGAAAAAAAAGAACTTCCGGCATATCGATAACAATATTCAATACCGATTTTTGTTGTTGAAACGGCCCGAATCTAGAGATAAAAACCGGCTTAACGTCTTATGCGAGTATACTGTTTATCTATAAGGAAACGGGATGGGAAAAATTTTCAGTTAGGCGTGAAAAAAGAAAACTTTCATTATTCTATAACATAGTCAGTGGCCAATCACCTGATTATCTTCAAGATTTATGACTATTACTGTGCGTCAAACCAATAACTATAACTTACGAAACTCTAAAAACTTCACTATTCTCCCAGGAAGGCTTAGTTTCTATCAAAGTTCTTTTTACCCAAGTACTATTAGACTCTGGAACAATCTGCCAACATACTTGAGAAATTCTCCTTGCCAACAAATGTTTAAAACGTAATACGAAAAGTTTATGGTATACCTGACAAACCACCATTATATTTTTCTAGTGGTATTAGAATTGCTAATATATTACATGCTCGCTTACGTCAAAAATGTAGTAGCCTCAAATGTGATATATTCAGATGTAATTTAATTGCTTTTTGTAATTGTGATTGTTGAAATTACATCGAGTCTGTGGACCATTTCTTTTTAAAACGTAATATATATAATGAACACAGAATACAATATTGCGTGGCATGAGTAATTTGGGTTTTGATATAAGCATCGAAAATATATTATTTGGAAATGTCTCTTTTGAAGACGACAAAAACTCTAAACTGTTCTTGCTCGTCCAAAAATACATTGTTAACTCTAAAAGATTTGTCCAGTAAATTTATATATTGAATATACATCAGACGACAACGACCTTGTATATACGTTCCCGTATTTGTGCTTAAAGATAAATATTATACAAAACTGACTCTTATATTCCAACCAATAGAACTGTTTTTGTCCTGTTATTTTATCTTCAATTTTTGCTGTAGTAATTATTCATATCATTTGTATTTGTAATATATTGTCATTGCTAATGTTTATATATGTACCGGACTTCATAAGTTTACAACTTGTGTCTTATCCATTTGTCTTGTTTTGTATGACAATAAAATATGTTTAGGGCATTAACTGATTTATCGGTATATTAAAGTGTGGCCTGGAAAAAATTCATGCGACCAAATATTCAGTATATTATGTTAAATGGTACAGTGAAAGTTGATTAATCCTGGATATTATATGACACGGAAACATGTTATGCTATGCAAGATATATGGAGGTTGAAATATTGTAAAATTCATTGTTATTGGCTACATTGTGTATTGAAATACTGGATAAATTAACACCCTACTAATAATTCAGTCAAGCAATACAATTTGAATACAATATTTTGTGTTTTAATTGTACTTGGCCAAAGGTATTTCATGGACAAGATTTCATACGTTTTTGAAAATATCACTATGTTACGAGTTTGCATGTTTTTCTGTAATACAGACACTTAAGATACACATTTCACAGATATAGATTGACCTTTTAATGTCAGAAACCATCGAGGGAGGAGAATGCATCTTTAACTATTTTTCCTCTATTCAAAGAGGAGTAGTAATTCTATCTAATACAATTTTGAATATAAATTAGTTACAAAAAACAAAACATAATAATGGGAATTTACTAACATCAGATATTGAAATTGAAGGAAAGAAAACTTAATAAATCAATTTATACGGCGCAAATAATGTAATAAGTGGATATTTCAATCTGGTTCAAAATTATTTTTGGTTGGTTGATTCTATGGTGCTTAACGCCACTTTCAACAATATTTGTAAATCCACCTATCCTGCGATCACGGTCAAGACGGCACCCGGTGAAGAATCAAACGATAGATGCAAGTAATTATTGTAAAATAAATAACTCAAAGGCAACAGAAAAACAGCTTTAGAATTGATGGAAACATATAATTTAGCTGAGATATTCAGAAAGCTTTATCCTGAATTGAAGAGATGGAGACAAAATAATATATTGAAACAAGCATCGTATATCGAAGAAGAACAGACAACACAGTGGTCAAAAGAAAAAGTACAAACAGACAAACAACGATCTACAAAACATGCACATCAAACTAAAGATCGAGTAACACGAACCCCACTTACAACCGGGGGTGAACTCAGGTGCTCCGGAAGGGTAAGCAGTTCCTGCTCCACTAGCGGCATCCGTCGTGTTAATCTAGTTACTCTTGTTACAAACCGGTTATAAGTCATGAATGAGGAAAAGATCGGGAGATACTTACGAGAAGTGGAACATATCCGTGGTCATTTGTGACACAGATATTCCATAGCTGTCAACCAAGACATGGTGGCGATCGTAAAACTTTCGAAGTGCTGACTTCAACTTAACCAAGAGGAATCGTTGGTTCAGTAGCCTCCTTGTTAGTAGTAACCCTCGATCAAGGAGGTCATCTTGAAAGGATATGACTCCATATGCAGGATACGACCGGGAAGTGTTTACGACAATAGGAACATATCCGTGGTCATTTGTCATATTGTTTATTATTAATGTAAGTCTATGTTACACCTCATCTAATAATAAAACAATCTGTTTTTCATTACATTAACAACATATATGTCATCAAACGTAGGGAATCCCGATCCTTTTAAATTTCTATCTAAGCGATGCATGAAAAGTCATTTGTATGTCAACACTTTTAGTAATGAAATAAATTAAGCAAGACGAGAATAATTATCATTCCCGCTCCCACCCATTTTTGTCAGTCCCTCGTTACAGTCACAATCCCAGACACAAGTATGGTATATTATGTTTTCTTTTAGCTTTCACTTATATCTTACCTATTAAAGATTTAAGTTTAAAATGATATCATCAACTTATAATAACGAAGTCGGGAACGTTTCTATTTTGATCAGTTATAGTTTTTATTTGCGCAATGTGTAAATAAACGGTTGTGTTTTCATTACGTAGAAACTTTACGTATACAATTGGCATCTTCAATATGCAGGATCTGTATTAAAAGGATCCTAATTATTTTATCTATCATTTTCATACTTCGTCCAGGCGTTCTTTTGCGCATGAAAATCTTCTATAGGTCGGAGTCCTAATGTTTGCTGGTATTTTTGTATATATTGTAGCGATCATATTTCACATTTTAAGATGATGGACATGATTTATTTTGTCATCCTTTTAGCACGATGGACATTATTTATTTTGTCATACTTTTGTCACGATGGACATGATTTATTTTGTCATCCTTTTAACACGATTGACATGATTTATGTTGTCATCATTTTAGTACGATGGACATGACTTATTTTGTCATCTTTATAACACGATGGACATGATTTATTTAGTCATCCTTTTAATACGATGGACATGATTTATTTTGTCATCCTTTTAATACGATGGACATGATTTATTGTGTCATCCTTTTAACACGATGGACATGATTTATTTTATCATCCTTTTAGTACGATGGACATGGTTTATTTTGTCATCATTTTAGTACGATGGACATGATTTATTGTGTCATCCTTTTAATACGATGGACATGATTTATTATGTCATCCTTTTAACATGATGGACATGATTTATTGTGTCATCCTTATAACACGATGGACATGATTTATTTTGTCATCCTTTTAACATGATGGACATGGTTTATTTTGTCATCATTTTAGTACGATGGACATGATTTATTGTGTCATCCTTTTAA
>MJUT01000158.1:104050-120178 GCA_002080005.1 Gigantidas platifrons
CAGACATTCTTAAGAGGACTTAGTTATGTCAGGTGAGCGATACAGGCTCATGTGAGCCTCTAGTTCGTTTTTGCCCCCTTATTTTATTAGAATTGTTCATATTTGATAACAACACGACTGTAGAATACATTTTATTTTATTTAAAACATAAAGTCATTCGAAATTGTATAATTTGATGATCGGTGACATTAGGATACCGAATGCCATTTTCTCCTCTTGCAATTCCCCCTAGTACTAGAACGCTATTGTATGGGTGCACGTTGGAGAGAGAGGCAGCATTTTGGTTGGTGAGTGAAATGTTTATTTTTATTAGTGTAAAATTGCCTAAAAATAGGGGCTGGAGTTTTAGGGGGTCTATAAAAAAAATGGTTATCCATCGTAACAATATTCAATACCGATTTTTGTTGTTGAAACGGCCCGAATTGCACTATCTAGAGATAATGAATTCGCCTGTATTGAAATATACATTTTTACATGTTTTGCGTTTCATCAACAAATTTAATTACATTGTCAAATGTAGAATACAATCGCGCTATTTTGTTAGAAAAAAAAAAGAACTTCCGTCATATCGAACCTTTATAATGCTTAATTTTTAATACTTTAGTGTCTACGACCATATCACGTTGAAAACACCGGTTCTCGTCCGATCACCGAAGTTAAGCAGCGTCGAGCCCGGTTAGTACTTGGATGGGTGACCGCCTGGGAATACCGGGTGTTGTAGACATTTCTTTTTCGTTTTTGCCCCCTTATTTTATTAGAATTGTTCATATTTGATAACAACACGACTGTAGAATTTATTTTTTTGGAACAATAAAATAATTTATGTCAACAATATAAATATTAGGTTTTTGTTACAAAAATTGTGTTTTTTTTATATATTAAATATTAATGTTTGATTACATGTTAAGAATATTCTTAATCCTCGTGTGATTATTTACTGGTATAATGATATATGATTCAATTTCTAATTATGCAATTTCTGTAGATTTAGGTCATTTCACAGGATTGTTTATTGGTATAATTATATATGATGCAATTTCTGTAAAATTTTGGTTATTTCACAGGGTCAGTAGTGCATGATCCATTAATGTGCACTCCTGATAGGTCAACATCTATTTCAACATCCGTGGTCATGTTTCTTTGCAAACCTGTTGCCGAAAAATGTGTGTAAATTCACACGGTCAGTGCATGATCAATTCATTTACACTTTTGATTGGTTAACATCTATTCTTATCATACGCGGTAATTAGCGCACGTGCTTTTGCAAACACACTGCCGACCAATTTGGATGTTCGAAATTATATGGAATTTTTTTTAAATTATTTGGAAAACATTATATGTGTAGAAGAATTTAGTTGAAATCATTATATTTGTAGAAGAATTTTATTAGGAAACATTATATGTGTAGAAGATTTTTATTAGAAAACTTTATATTGTGTAGAAGATTTTAGTTTTAAAACATTATATGTGACAGTGTAGAAGATTTTAATTGGAAAACTTTATTGCTTAGAAGATTATAATTGAAAAGCCTTATATGTGAAAAAGATTGTGGAACAGTTGGAATATTCACTTTATTAAGGTAAAGGCGAACCATATATTGTTTATTGCTTTTGTATAGATTAATCGTTTATTGTTGTTCTGCAATTATTTCACAATATGACACGGCGTGTATTGGTTTTTGGACATTCCTTTGTACGTAGATTAGAGGAATTTGTCATTAAAAATCAAGACAGAAGTTGGTCCAACCTTTCATTGGACTTCCGTGATATTGAGACAAAATGTTTTGGCATCGGTGGTAGCACTGTACGCCCTGTTATAAAGAGTATGCAGAATACAAGAAATATGAATGTTATTTCAAGCTATAATCCAGATGTAATATTTTTACAAGTCGGCGGAAACGATATTAAAAATAGCAACGTTGATCCAAAGAAATTGGCCCGAGATATCGTTGTGTTTGCAATATTCATCATTGAATGTTATGATGTAAAGCATGTCATTATCGGCCAATTGTTTCGCCGTTATTCACGAAGAAATCCTTTAAATTACAATGAACTGGTTTATGATGTAAATAAACAATTAACAGAACAAACTGATGATGAATCGAAAATGTCGTTATGGCATCATAGAGGGTTTTGGTTTAACACTAGGCAATATACCTCTGATGACGGCGTCCACTTTAATAATCTAGGCATGCGCAAATTCGCACAGAATGTGAGATCAGCCATCGGCATCTCTAGGAGTCGTGGCTTATTTTGATTGACTTGTCTTTACAAATCTAAAATAATTCACACTACATCGCAACATTGTTATTATAAGTTTTGTTTGCTTTTGATTACAATCCAATCCCGAGCTGATGAATTATATTTTTATTAAGCCAATGTGCCTTTGTCATTACGACATTGGTGGACGATTGTTTATTTGTTGTTTTATTTTTTTTGGTAACAGGGATGTGTATGCTACACACGTGGTTGGTTTATCAATTATAATATTATGTTTCTATATATTATAGTATAAATGGTGTGTGTAGCGATTCCCCTGTTGGATGCTACACACGTGGTTGGTTTATCAATTATGGTATAATGTTTATATATATTATAGTATAAATGATGTGTGTAGTTATCCTAATGTACGTTTGTATACAACATATAAGATTTGAACAAATTAGTATAATATAATTATAAACTGTTTGTTCATGTATCAGTTATCGTCATGGTGATTGGCTTAATATTTCATCAAATTGATCAATTTTATCAGATATATGTCTCTGATTTATTAATTTTGTTTCTAATTTTTATATATTTGATAATGTTCGGTTTTAGCTCGGGTTTGTGATTAAATCATTATGTACTTATCATTTAACATATTGGTACTAGAACACTTATAGACCGTAGAGCTTTGTTTGGTACATATATGAATCAATGTACAGTTTTAATTACAGTAATTAGCCCATTTTGTTCATAGTTCCACTACAAGTGGTGAATATATAGAATATCACTTGTATATTTGCAGACAACATCTACAGAAATTGCATAATTAGAAATAGAATCATATATCATTATACCAGTAAATAATCACACGAGGATTAAGAATATTCTTAACATGTAATCAAACAATAATATTTAATATATAAAAAAACCCACAATTTTTGTAACAAAAACCTAATATTTATATTGTTGACATAAATGATTTTATTGTTCCAAAAAAAATAAATTCTACAGTCGTGTTGTTATCAAATATGAACAATTCTAATAAAATAAGGGGGCAAAAACGAAAAAGAAATGTCTACAACACCCGGTATTCCCAGGCGGTCACCCATCCAAGTACTAACCGGGCTCGACGCTGCTTAACTTCGGTGATCGGACGAGAACCGGTGTTTTCAACGTGATATGGTCGTAGACACTAAAGTATTAAAAATTAAGCATTATAAAGGTTCGATATGACGGAAGTTCTTTTTTTTTCTAACAAAATAGCGCGATTGTATTCTACATTTGACAATGTAATTAAATTTGTTGATGAAACGCAAAACATGTAAAAATGTATATTTCAATACAGGCGAATTCATTATCTCTAGATAGTGCAATTCGGGCCGTTTCAACAACAAAAATCGGTATTGAATATTGTTACGATGGATAACCATTTTTTTTATAGACCCCCTAAAACTCCAGCCCCTATTTTTAGGCAATTTTACACTAATAAAAATAAACATTTCACTCACCAACCAAAATGCTGCCTCTCTCTCCAACGTGCACCCATACAATAGCGTTAGAGTACTAGGGGGAATTGCAAGAGGAGAAAATGGCATTCGGTATCCTAATGTCACCGATCATCAAATTATACAATTTCGAATGACTTTATGTTTTAAATAAAATAAAATGTATTCTACAGTCGTGTTGTTATCAAATATGAACAATTCTAATAAAACAAGGGGGCAAAAACGAACTAGAGGCTCACATGAGCCTGTATCGCTCACCTGACATAACTAAGTCCTCTTAAGAATGTCTGCATGCCGAATACATCTAAGTTACTATTCAAATCCCATAAGGGTCCTATGTTAAAACTATGTCCGCTGACTGCGGCAATCTTGGATGGAGGTCGGGCTTACAGGACATAATTTTGAAATTTGACCACCTAAGGACCATTCATGCCATGTTTGCTTTGAATTGACCTGCTGGTTTCAGAGGAGAAGTCTTTTACACATTTTTTCCATAGGTCCTATGTTAAAACTAAGTCGAGTCATGGTGGCCATCTTGAATTTCAGATCGGGAAACGATTCACAAGTTTAGTACAGGATCACCCAATGATCATTCCTGTAAAGTCACAATTCAATTGGCTTAGTGGTTTCTAACAAGAAGATTTTTAAAATTTCGACCAATCAGAACACATTATGGGCCCTGGCAGCCATGTTGGATTTCCGATCAGCGACAAACAACGATCTACAAAACATGCACATAAAACTAAAGATCGAGTAACACGAACCCCACTTACAACCGGGGGTGAACTCAGGTGCACCGGAAGGGTTAACATTGCCTGCTCCACTAGCGGCACCCGTCGTGTTAATCTAGTTACAAACCGGTTATAAGTCATGAATGAGGAAAAGATCGGGAGATACTTACGAGAAGTGGAACATATCCGTGGTCATTTGTGACACAGATATTCCATAGCTGTCAACCAAGACATGGTGGCGATCGTAAAACTTTCGAAGTGCTGACTTCAACTTAACCAAGAGGAATCGTTGGTTCAGTTGCCTCCTTGTTAGTAGTAACCCTCGATCAAGGAGGTCATCTTGAAAGGATATGACTCCATATGCAGGATACGACCGGGAGGTGTTTACGACAATATGAACATGTCCGTGGTCATTTGTCATATTGTTTATTATTAATGTAAGTCTATGTTACACCTCATCTAATAATAAAACAATCTTTTTTTCATTACATTAACAACATATATGTCATCAAACGTAGGGAATCCCGATCCTTTTAAATTTCTATCTAAGCGATGCATGAAAAGTCATTTCTATGTCAACACTTTTAGTAATGAAATAAATTAAGCAAGACGAGAATAATTCTCATTCCCGCTCCCACCCATTTTTGTCAGTCCCCCGTTACAGTCACAATCCCAGACACAAGTATGGTATATTATGTTTTCTTTTAGCTTTCACTTATATCTTACCTATTAAAGATTTAAGTTTAAAATGATATCATCAACTTATAATAACGAAGTCGTGAACGTTTCTATTTTAATCGGTTATAGTTTTTATTTGCGCAATGTGTAAATAAACGGTTGTGTTTTCATTGCGTAAAAACTTTACGTATACAATTGGCATCTTCAATATGCAGGATCTGTATTAAAAGGATCCTAATTATTTTATCTACCATTTTCATACTTTGTCCAGACGTTTTTTTTTTGCGCATGAAAATCTTCTATAGGTCAGAGTCCTAATGTTTGCTGGTATTTTTGTATATATTGTAGCGATCATATTTCACATTTTAAGATGATGAACATGATTTATTTTGTCATCATTTTAGCACAATGAACATGGTTTATTTTGTCATCCTTTTAACACGATGGACATGGTTTATTTTGTCATCATTTTAGCACGATGGACATGATTTATTTTGTCATCCTTTTAATACGATGGACATGATTTATTTTGTCATCCTTTTAACACGATGAACATGATTTATTTTGTCATCCTTTTAACACGATGGACAGGATTTGTTTTGTCATCCTGTTAGCACGATGGACATGATTTATTTTGTCATCATTTTAACACGATGGACATGATTTATTTTGTCATCCTTTTAACACGATGGACATGATTTATTTTGTCATCCTTTTAACACGATGGACAGGATTTGTTTTGTCATCCTTTTAACACGATGGACATGATTTATTTTGTCATCATTTTAACACGATGGACATGATTTATTTTGCCATCCTTTTAGCACGATGGACAGGATTTATTTTGTTATCCTAATTATTTCTTCATCACTGATTTGCTGTATTGGTGTAGAACAAGGAAAGTTTTATATCAATATAATATTTATTTAATCCTACATTGTACAAGTTTGAATCCTCAAAACCTGAAAGTGTTATATTCACATAATTGTCCACTGTATGGTGTGCATGTATTTATTTTGTGACATATCATTCTACAAGAATCTCTTAAAATAAACTCAAAATTAAGTGGATAATGATGGGGGAATGTTTATTCATATAACTATAAACATTGTACATACATATTTTGATTCACCTTTTATGTGTTATCCACATCAATAAAACAGTCACTTTACAACATAAGTTTTCTCTAGTTTTCTTTTATTATTTCAAAATATGTGACTTGACAATTGTCAAATTAATTAGAAATGTCATTGTGTATTATATAGTAGCATTATTCAAATAATAGAGTCTGGAATTCTTGGTGCCTTTTATTAACAAATATACACATGCACATAGCAGTATCAGTTGGACCAGCTATGATCAGGGAAATCCTTCACTGAAATTATACATTGGCGTCTTTAAAGTAGTTTTGTTTCAATCTGTACTTAAGCGATTAAAAATATTGACTTTTGCACAAATCTAACGAATTCAGAAATTTGATCGTCGACGGGAAAAATGATTGGTGGATATCGATATTCTGTTGTACATTGACTAATATTATGATTGGTGGGATATCGATAATCTGTTGTACATTGACTAATATTATGATTGGTGGGATATCGATAATCGGTTGGACATTGACTAATATTATGATTGGTGGGATATCGATAATATGTTGGACATTGACTAATATTATGGCGATTGTGTAAATCTTGTTAGAACTCGGGAGAAATACCAACATTTAATTGATAAAACATACATAATGTTTTAACCTATCACAGAGTGCTATGTTTCTCCCATACAGTCGATATATATATTGAATCCAAAAGTGTATAACATGTTAGCCCTGTAACAATACGAGCCGCCCCCGATTCTGAATTGTAGTTTTTCTAGTCTATCAGAATTGACTTGTCTCCAATTATCCCATACTTCAAGCTTTGCTACACCTTGGTAAAACAGAATGCATTCTTTTTAGAGCAAGGCGAAAATTAAAACCCATAACTGATTTTCAAATTAATTGTAATGGTCATCCAATAATATCTGAAAGTAGTATTAATTGTTTAGGCATTGATATAGACTGAACTTGATCGGGTGACAAAACAGCCAACACCATTATTGAAAAGGGTAATTCTCGTTTTCGATTTATGCATAGAAAAGCAAATAGTTTATCTTCTGAAATAAGAAGAACTTTAAATAAGCGTTACATAATACTGAAGTGGCCATAGCAATGGACAATCCAGAGAAACTGGGACTCGTGCAAGAAGAGTTTGAAGAGAAACTGGGACTCGTGCAAGAAGAGTTTGAAGATAAACTGGGATTCGTGCAAGAAGAGTTTAAAGAGAAACTGGGATTCGTGCAAGAAGAGTTTGAAGAGAAACTGGGACTCGTGCAAGAAGAGTTTAAAGAGAAACTGGGATTCGTGCAAGAAGAGTTTGAAGATAAACTGGGACTCGTGCAAGAAGAGTTTAAAGAGAAACTGGGATTCGTGCAAGAAGAGTTTGAAGATAAACTGGGACTCGTGCAAGAAGAGTTTGAAGAGAAACTGGGACTCATGCAAGAAGAGTTTAAAGATACTGAAGGGGTACCGGTAATCAGAATCAGTAAATCGACGAAGAACAGAACAACACAGTGGCATACATCGTGTTACGTTAGTTACAAACCCGGTGATAAGTCATGAATGATGAAAGGACCGGGAATTAATTATGGCAATGTCAATTTGATTATTCATGTTCCTCCGGAAACACATGCTGGTAAATCTCTAGTTTTGAAAAAAAAAATTACAAGTGGCACAAAACAAAGCAGTTAGCTTTATTAACAGAATGGGCTTCAGAACAATTATAAAACAAACGGAACTATGCAGTTTAGGATGTTTAAATGTTGGAAATAGAGTAAAACAGCTTCAACTTAATTTTGCTCACAAGATCGTCACTCTTAAGTGAAATTATTTTTAAAATAAAAATAAAGAACACCACAAACACAAAACAAGTCGCTTTAGCTATGTACCGCCTACAGTTAAAGACATATACCCAACAATGTATTGCAATGGAATTCAGGACTGAAACTTATTACCTGATTCGATCAAATTCATCTACACATGTATATAAAAGAATTGACATGTCACTTGAAATGTACCGGTGAGGAATTGCAAAGATGTGTCCTTTCATATAAATATAAAATAAAAAAAAATAAAAATCATTGTCCTTTCATATATATCACATTCCCGCTCATTGATGATTGACCCTAAATACCCACTTGATTTATTATTTGTAAAGGACACCATAGGGAATACGCGGAAGCGCTTTCATGTGTTATCCTTGTTGGACAATTAACAACATTTAATTTAGTGACATGAAAATTACAGTTAATTATTAAATTGTATGTTTTATTTATAGATAAATTGACAATTTGTAATGAATTGCGTGGATTGTTTATACATTTTAATCTTGATATACATTACTTTGTTTACCCTTTTCCCCGTAGTTATATTTAGATATCTACTGTGACCGTAGGTATATGTAGATATCAACGGTGACCATAGCTATATTTAGATATCTACTGTGACGGTAGGTATATGTAGATAGCAGCGGTGACCGTAGCTATATTTAGATATCTACAGTGACTGTAGTTATAATATGATATCCACTGTGACCGTAGTTATATTTAGATATTAATTGTGACTGTAATTATTATAAGTTATTTACGTTCCTTACCGTAGATATGGAGATTTTAACACCCTGAAGTAGCCAAGTTCATATTGCGGCGCAGCCTAAGGGTGTACGGGTTAATGAAGGGTGTTAAAAGCTCCATGTCCACGAATATGAACGTAAATAACGATTTCATCCCCGGCTATAGTCAAACATAAGACATTTTAAACCCCGTCGCTCCACGTAAAAGTAACGTTTTCTTTGTTTTTGGAAAGAATAAGTAAAAAATGTGAAAGTTTCGTGTGTTTGTTATCCGATGTAGGGTACTACCTTTGGTAGAAACTTGCAGTTGATCAAAGTAACAGCTATATGTTCATTATCAAACCAAAATTAACTAAATTTGATTCTGGAACGCAACGTCGCTAGCTTTAACGTCATCTTATCCCCGTTTTTGAAATTATAACAACATTTGATCGGTTAAATGGTTAGCTACAACCGGTAATATGGCCTAGCAACACTCGGGAATATGAGTTTTTATGACAGGGGTTTTAACCAATCAAAAGTTGTTATAATTTTCAAGCCGGGGATAAAATTAGATATTCACTGTGACCGTAGTTATATTTAGACATCTTTTGTGGCCGTAGCTATGTTGAGATATATTTGTGGCCGTAATTATATTTAGATATCTACTGTGACCGTAGATATATTTAGACATCCTCTGCGACCGTAGTTCTATTTAGACTTCTACGGTAACCGTTGTTATAGTTGGATATCTACTGTGACGATAGTTACATTAAGATATCTACTGTGACCGTAGGTACATGTAGATATCTACTGTGGCCGTACCTATATTTAGACATCCACTGTGGCCGTAGTTATATTTATATATCCACTGTGACTACAGTTATATTTAGATATCTTTTTCTGACCGTAGTTAAAATTAGATATCTCATGTGGCCATAGTTACATGCAGATATCTACTGTGACCGCACCTATATTTAGATATCTACTGTGACTGCAGTTATATTTAGATATCTACGGTGACTACAGTTATATTTAGATATCTTTTCTGACCGTAGTTATATTTAGATATATATTGTGCTCGTAGTTATATTTAGATATCTACTATTGCCGTAGTAATTTTTAAATATCTACTGGGACCGTAGTTATATACAAATATCTACAGTGGCTGTAGTATTATTTAAATGCACAGTCCGAAGCTTTCCACGAAATCATTAGGACACTATGTCAATCACTAAGTGAGGGGTTTGCCTACGAACATTTTTGGATGGGAGAGTTGCAGAAATTAGCTTCAACAAGATTGGCTCGGTACAAGTCACGGTAGTTGTATTATTATTTAGATGTACAGTCTGAAGCAGTGCACAAAATAATTAGATACACATATGTCAATCACCAAGAGAAAGGCTTGCCAATTGATTTTATTGGAAAAAAGTGTTGCCGAAATTTACTTGTGACCACAGCGCTACAATTGATTGATAATTTACAAGTCAAGTGAAATTGGCTGGTCCCAGATATATACACATGGAAAAATATATTGCAACACTAAATTTGAAACTGAATATTTTTTATTAGATAGACAATTTCAATATATATTTTAAACCTGAGTGGCCATTTAAACTTCAATTTAAACATACCTGTACATAATCAATAATCGTCCTCTGTAATAACCATCATTTGCACGTTCAGTGTCTCGATACAAGGGTTATGGAATCACTACTTTTGCAACGTATCAGTTTCGACACATTGCGCAGACTGGTAACTCTTGAATCTTATATTCTGGATGCAGAATGGGTCCTCCATAACTTTCAAATGCAGTGCGATGGCAGATCATTGGCATGCGAAAAGCAGGTATGTCAGTAATGCAAATTGCAGTGTGTTGGTCATCACCACTCTACCGTCAGTCGTATTGCAAAGAAACATCCATTGAGCAATGACGTTAATGATCGCTCGCGACCAGGAAGGTCCCGTATTACATCACAAAGAGAAGACAATGCCCTAGAACGGCTAGTTAGACGAAATCCGTTCGCCATTAGTTGCTATCTGCAAGAACAGTCCGAAACCGTCTGAAATATATTGGCTATCGTTCAGGAAGACCTGTAAAGAAATGGTTACGAAATCAAGCACACAAACTTTTCCGTTTGCAATGGTGGAAAACAGGTCGTCAATAAAATTTGGCCTCGTGGGGGAAAGTTCATTGGTCCGACGAAAGTCTCTTCTTGTTGCACGTGACAGATGGCAGAATGCGCGTATGGCGACAACCGAACACTGCTTATGCTGAGCGTAACATTTTTGAAACTGCTCCTTTCGGAGGAGGCTAAGTCATGATGTGGGGATGTGTATCATATTACTGTAAGCTTGACCCCATTACAGTAAGAGGCAACCTCAATGGACAAATCTATCGGCAAAACATTCTGAAAGCAAGCGTTGTGCTTCACTTTGACAATCATCCTCTGAATACAAGGTTTGTCTTTATGGATGACAACGCCACACCACCAGAGATTGTGTTCTGACAGACTACTTGCGTTGCGAGTCGATAACACACTTCCATGGCCTGCCAGAAGTCCTGATTTAATCCCGATCGAGCACATCTGGGACATTATCGGTCGTCGCGTGAAGAAAAACACTGCCGGTTCAAACTTTGAATGACTTGGAGCAAACACTGCACCAGGAATGACAGCGTCTTACCCAAGTCCAAATTCGTCGTTTAGTAGTCAGTATGAGAAGACGATTATCGGCAGTCATCCGTGTGAATGGAAGTCACTCTCATTACTAACTTTTTTTGCCTGATATGAAATTTCAAAGCTTAATGATTCTGTTCGAGTATAAATTGTGTTTATTATGATGGAATTCTCGATAGCGGGATCAATAGTTTTCAAGTGACATTTTGTGTCGCAAAAATAACACATTTTTAACTTGTTAATTGTATAACATTAAATTTCAATTTTTGAATATAAAGTGTGTCTTTCAATTTGAAGTTTTCCGGTCGAATTGGGCATATAAATCCACCAACCTACCCCTACAGATAAATAGTCATTTTCTAAGACTTGTACCATTATAGATCGAGAGGGAGATTATACAAAGATATGCAGTTTCAATATCGGCTTAAAGAAGAGACACACACTGAAATCAAAAACTTGTTCTTTGGTCCAACTATAACATAGAATCAACGACATTAATATTGGCTTGATCATTAATTTAAATACTTTGTGTAAATTGTAGACACGTGTATTCAAAATTTGTAAAGACAAGAACCATCGTAAGCGATTGCTATCTGTTTACCGACGTATTCTTTATTACTTAATACATGTCTATGTTCTTCTGCTGCACATACACATATTATTGATACGCAGTTGATTTCTGTACACGGGAGTAAAAACACAATTACAATAATAAAACGTGACTGTGAACTTACAGTTCTTCGCGATAACAATATTTGCAGGAAAAACGACAAATTCGTATTACATCAAGATTATTCAAATATACTCAATATGTTCTTCCTCTAAGTCTGTAATATACCACATTTGTATGCAATAATGGAGAACAAGTTGGCCAATCCGGTGTTGTCGAGGTTAGCAGGAGTGACCATCTCATAACTTTTTGCACCAGAAAAAACAACCAGCAATCATACGGGCAAACATATCATGGTTCGTAGCAGATCATTGAAGTGCTATTTCAAAAAAGTGTTCAAAGAAGATACTCAATAAAATTGGCTGATCGGAACTCTATGCAGAAATGTTAACCACGCAATTCTAAGGTCTAAAGATATAAAGAATAAACAAAAGTCAGATCCATGGATGATGTCACAAATATCAAATAATATTAGGAAAATGACACTTAATTACAGGAAGTAAACATTTATATTTGGAGCACTGTAAAAGGCGCAATATAGTACAACGACATGTAAAAAGGCAAATGCATTATAATAAACATGCCTAACAAAACTGAAGAAAAAAATGATTCTTAAAAATTATGGAAACACCTCCAAACTTCTTTTTAATACTACGCATGTTTTGATATAAAATAAGTTTAAGCCAAAGAAAACAATGAATTTACATCATGTAATATTATCATCCCCGTGGGAAACCTTATACATTGAACAATATCATTAATTTTTGTTGGCTATTTAATCTTAAGATGCAGAGCCCGGTTTATATTTATATTTGATAAAGGTTGACTCATTTAAATGGGAGTTTTGTTAGCTATGTGGTTTTTCCATGCAAGGAAAATATTGTGTTTTATTAAGTTACCAATAAAGGGTGTCAACAGTATGGTCAGTCTATCAAACAAGAAAGAACTAAGCTGATTACATGTCTTCATTGAAGCCGAAGGTAAATATATAGTATTATTCTATTTCATAATACTTTACATTACTTTTAATTTGATATTATATGTGCTAGTTACCTTATAGCATTCTGTTGGGTTTCGGTAAATACACCACAGTTTTATTTTTAAACTCACGCGTGCCCAGCGCAAGTTGGTTTATAAATAAAGCAATGGTGTTATTTGCTGTAATCAATATAATGCTATTAAGTAAGTATATGTTACCATAGTTATCAGCTATCAATGACGAATATGAATCAGAGTTCCGGCAAACTTTGTTGGTCCCCGCTAAAAACCATGTCCATTTGTACGAATTTAATTTTTGTGAATGACTTATTATATTTGAAAATAATATCACAGGTTTATTGTGCTAAGACTGAGATCGAGCATATATACTACTAAGATTAAAATCACAAGAAGCTCGTAATGAACATGAAATGCATAAAAATCGTTTTCAACCGACTTGAAGAAATTTTGTGGTGGAATTTTCTATAGTAAATATTAACAGTTTGATTTTGTTTTATTTTGAATTGAAGCAAAGATACATGGTAAAGAAATTTTGATGTAAGTAATGTGTCAAGTGAAATGTTGATACACGCCTTGCTCGAAAAGTTACTGGGTCGGGAAAACAGCATTAGTCCCTGACCCATTCTATTTCAGCTTCCACTAACCTTCATGCTTACAATAGTTTTTCGTTGATGTATAACTAGATTGTCATGCAATTAAGCTACTGATATTTTCCAATTTGATGGCATTTTGAATTTAGCAACTTAAACAAGTAAAATGCAAAACAAAATCGTTAACTAAATCAGTAACCAGCTTTTGTTAGTGTCTTCAGCGTTCCTTGTAAACTATGTCGTTAAATTACGAAAGTTAAAATCGATAGATGGTTGTTTTTTAGGTATTTATTCCGGAAACAAATATAGGTAAAAAACAAAACGGGCATTTTCATGTTTGTATGCACCACGGTCCTGAATTCAGTAAGGACTGGTGTTTGTAATTTGATCGTCAATCAGCATATACGAATTAAAGCATATCGTGATTTTTTATCATTGTATTGCTTATATAGCCAATGAAGGACGTCATGTTATTATTTTAGATATCCATATTGGTCTTGGCTATGTTTACATATATACTGTGGACGTATTTATAGTTAGATACTCGCTGTGGTCCTAGTTCTATTTATATATTTACTGTGGGTTATATACCTCCTGTAACTAAAGCTATAGCTATAAATACACTGTGGTCCTAGTTCTATTTATATATTTACTGCGGGTTAGATACCTCCTGTAACTAAAGCTATAGCTATAAATACACTGTGGTCCTAGTTCTATTTATATATTTAATGTGGGTTATATATCTTCTGTAACTAAAGCTATAGCTATAAATACACTGTGGTCGTAGTTTTATTTATATATTTACTGTGGGTTAGATACCTCCTGTAACTAAAGCTATAGCTATAAATACACTGTGGTCGTAGTTCTATTTATATATTTACTTGGGGTTAGATACCTCCTGTAACTAAAGCTATAGCTATAAATACACTGTGGTCGTAGTTCTATTTATATATTTACTGTGGGTTAGATACCTCCTGTAACTAAAGCTATAGCTATAAATACACTGTGGTCGTAGGTATATTTAGATATCTACTGTAACTAAAGCTATAGCTATAAATACACTGTGGTCGTAGGTATATTTAGATATCTACTGTAAACGTTGTGATGTTTATATATCTACAGTGACCGTAGCTATACATTGATAACTACTGAGGCCGTAGTTTGCGACATGATTAATCGTATCAAATCGATCACTAATCGATCAGCTTTCGAACAGTAATCGATTGATGAGATTGACTAATCGAACTCTAATAGATCAAACTCTCTCAGGAGTTTGATCGATTAGTGATCGATTACTTTGATTATATGTATTTGATCGATAAGTGATCGATA
Organism: Gigantidas platifrons; assembly: GCA_002080005.1. Classification (NCBI taxonomy): domain Eukaryota; kingdom Metazoa; phylum Mollusca; class Bivalvia; order Mytilida; family Modiolidae; genus Gigantidas; species Gigantidas platifrons. The sequence goes on from MJUT01000158.1 coordinate 119,085, forward strand.
ATGATTAGTTCTTTATTGAACATATTAAAATGACTAGGCTATTGGGAAATGAATATCATTAGCCAATAACCATACATAAAACATACTTCTTCACTCAAAACTGTAGATTTGCAAGTTTTCACATGAAATTGGGGTTTTCAGCTAGAAGATTAGAAGCATTTAAAAAAATTCATTTGTACTGTCAACTTATGCAGAAATGACATGATCACATCAGTATATTGTCAACTATCATCAGGAGTATTTTGTAAATATAATAGGATCACACATATGAGATTGTCAAAACATGAACATCTTTTTGAAATATTACAAGAAAAACATGGAGTCCAACATTTATTAGATGAGTTTAGTAACCAGTCGGTTATATTATGAATACTACAGACTGGTTTGTATTGATTCAGCAAGAACATTGTTTTGCTCCAAAATGCTTTGCCGGTCTATTATGGCTTTTACCGGTGAGAAGGCCATAATGGACCGGTAAAGGCCATAATAGACCGGTGCATTCTGGCCTTCTTCACAAAGAATGAAGTTTACCTAAAATTGAAATTGACTGGTTAATAAAAGCATTGAGAAATGGGTCAATACAACCTTCCGAGGGCCATTATGACTTACCCGAGGACGTATAACCTGTCCATTTATTTTTGCTATATTACAGAATGTAGTTTAACTGATAAATTAGATTTTTTCTATAATAACAACAGTTAAAGGTAGCCTCATTTATAATTGTTATTATTATTCAATTTTATTCAATTTGTCTTTGATCTTCATCTTCAAATTGCAGTTCAATCTTTCTATTTGCACTCAGAAAAATATTCCGCCTGAAAAAATAAATAGTAAAAAAGCTAAGAATATTACAAGCTTATTATTGAGGGAACATTCTAATTTTCTGTTACTGGTATTTTGCATAGGCAACTGACAAATTATTTTAAGCCTATCATATTGATTGCAGTACCTCATGTCACGACACATACATTTTTATGGTTCCATTGATAATATAAAAAACAACAATCAGATTGTCAGTTAGGCCAATTCATTCTGTTCAGTAAAATAATATCCATATTAATGAAACAACATGCACACTGGGTGTCGCCCCCCCC
>MJUT01000158.1:140491-150789 GCA_002080005.1 Gigantidas platifrons
GAGGTATTATACTGCTTTGATGTACAATACAAAGTGTCTCGAAATTCGATACATTTATCCCGTTCTGTCAATCGCATGCCATGGGTAGGGATGTCAAGCAAATAAAAAAATATAAAAATTCAAGCATGTGTTGTATATCACAAGAAAGGTATTTTTATTAGAAACACAATGATGTAATTATTTTTTCAATACTTGGAGTCATTCAAAAGTTACAGCTCTTTGAGTAGGACCACCGTTAGCAAAAGTGTCTGTCAAAATCTGCCGTTTTTTTATTTTTCATGTGGTCTATCAAAAATTAAGAATGTCACTACAAAACATACCCTTAAACTATGATTTTTAAATTCTTGTCCTTGTAATCATCTAATAGCTTGTAGGTGTAGACTGCAGGGTCACCTTCATAGGTGATGTTGTACCACAATGGATAGCCTGGAACCTGAAAATGATGACACGACATAATGTAACTCCTACATCAGTCATCATGCTACTACAAAGTCATTTGACACTAATTCATTTATGTTAAACTGAAATATAAATATTTTCTCTCTTTAATTTTTTAATATTTAATAATAAACTAATTGTTGATGTCCTTTACTCTTTATTTAACTATGAGCACTTAAAATCTATTTTTTCCAGAAGACTTTGGAGTCATACTTTTCGTCCTTAGAAGTTCCGTAAGAAATAAATCTAACGTAATAGGTTAATAGGTTATAATTAAATTAGTAAATTAAGATAAACATGCACTAATATATCAGTCAAATGTGCCCTTGACACTGTTGGAAGGAATACCTTGGACAAGTGAACTCACAGTGCTTTGCCGGTTTGGACATGGTTAAATTTGCATCTGTTTTTGTATAATTTGTTACAACAAATATTCTCTTAAATGGTAAATTCACACATAACATTTTATTTTTATTCAAATAATTTAATTTTTATAAATTACAATTGCATTTATTTGGCAGTACTTTTTGTTTTAAAGAAATAATAAATGTCCAAGGTCTTCTTTCCATGAGGCTAAATATGGATAGGTAGACACACTAGTATATTTGTATTCTTCACAACCTTGATGTTTTAAGAGTTATTTGTATTGATTAGTTTTGCATTAATAAGACGACAGATTGAGCACTATTAAACTTTTTCATAGTGCAATTTTATATTTGTAACTGCCAAAACTAGAAGAGAACTCACATTTTATTGGAGAAAGACTAAAATGGATGTAAATATGGACAATTAACTAATGAACCACATTTGATGGCCAAGATGAACATGATGAATGAATAGGGATTGGTGCAAGATTTAGCATCAATACAAACTTGTGATATAACTTTTCCTGTGTACCAATCTTCTTTCCCTTCAGATAAGAACTTGTGGCATACTTTTTTCCCTATAATTACAACATCATCTGGTGTTTCTTTACTTGGCAAAGTCAAGGCATGAGTCACCAAACGTTTCACATTTTCACTTAACTCTTCCCAAGTCAGCTGCACAGTTTTTCCATTGTGATGCTTTGAAAAATTATAGACTGTAGATTCCTCAGGTTTTTGGTGAAATAATTCCTTTCGAAAGCGCAACTGTGCTTTGAGGGCTTTGATTTTTTCAGTTTTTGTAGGAAGAATCGAAAGATTACTGTCTACTTCATCAACTGCCTGCCACAAACCATAGTGTATTATTTCATTTGTAATTTCTTCTTGTTTCAATAGTTTCTTTACTGCTGCTTCTGCTTTTGCTATTCTCTCTGCCTCTATTTTTTGTCTCCTATGTTCTTTAATATTTTCTTGACGTTCCTTAAAATTTTTCCTTATTACTGACACTTCCTTCCGAGCGGCCTCAACCAGTGCACTTGATTCTTCTTCAGACTTTGTACTTAACCATTCTCCAGTTCGGTTTACAGAGAAGGTAATATAGGCCTCACTAGCAAGTGTATTTATGTGAGGTTTGAACCGTAGAAGGTTATCAAAGTATGCAAAGATACGCTCACTGAACTTGTTATGTTTTTCAACACTTCTGACTTTTTATTTTAATTCATCTGACGGATCACTATAAATACCACCTGGTAGGAAGTCTTCAAATTTCCTGTTTACATATTTGGCAAGTGCTACTAGTATCACTGACAAAAAAGATTCACATTCATTATCATATTCACTCTGTTCTACCAGGGATTCATAAACTAAATCTTCTTTGATATCAACTTCATCTCCAAAGGGTCTCACCCTTCCAAGCATGAAATCTGACACGTTAGTTGCTGCATCTTGCAAACCTGTCTTCAGCATAAAATAATACTTGTTCATTTCTAATATGTTTATGGTTTTGTTTTCAAGGATGTTCCACAATGGAGTGCTGACCAATTTACAAATAAGACCTAATGCTTTGCATCCTGCGATAAACGTTGGTACTTTCAGATCAAATGCCACTGACCGTGTGAGTCTATTCAAATTCGCACCTTGAAGAAATTCTCCCATTTTACTGTGGAGTAGATAAACCTGTCCAGCGTTGTGGAACAAAATATTAAATCGTTGTCCTCTTAAAGCTGTCAGTTTTAGAGCTCTTATTTTATTGGCTTTCAAGAAGTCACTTATATATGTGACAAATTGTAAGTGACAGCCTGACTTTTCATCAGCACCTCTGGCAAATGTCTTACATGCTGTTCGAATTAGTCTGTATGTTCCAGATTCCCCTTCTTTCTTAAACGATGGGTCATATAGTGGTGTATTGTTCGTAAAAATTTGTTTCTCAACTTCTAATATCGATTTTGCACTGGTTTCTGCAAAATGAACTAAAGAGTGTAGTCCGCAAAAGAAATTTAACAGTTTGCTTACACTTTCCTTTCCAGTTTCTTCCAACTCGGAATAGTTTTCTAAAGTATACGGTAAAATACTAGACCTGTACTCTTCTAACAGTTTATTAAATTTTATCTCCGTAGATGCACTATCAGACATAGTGCAACATATGTTTGTTAGGATTTTCTGAGATGCATTATTACCACTGTCTGCAGCTCGCTCCACATCTTGCAATATTTCTTTAAATGTTTCGAGAGTGTCACTTGCAGATTTTGTCACAAGATCTCTAAGTCCAAGTGTAAAATAGTTTCCTTCCTGGTCCCTTACATGGTACCCACAAACTTTATTACCAAATTTAGAAGTCTCGTCTGTATAGAGCGATACGTTTTCCTCTCTGACCACTACTTCACTTATCTGTTTGTGTGATAATGCCAGTCTTTGTAAGTTCATATTATGAACTGTACCAACACTAGGCATTCTGTTAGCTTTCTTCCCAACCAATGACAATACAATATTGATAACAGGACCTACATGTTTCGAAGGCACATAGTTTTCTAATAATTGATAAACACACAACTGACAGTTACTAAGGAAAACATTTTTATCATAAAGACAAACTTCTTCCTTTTCATAGTTTTCCAAAACATCGTGTAACCAATCATGTTCTTCTCTATAGTTTTGCTGCTATCAAGCTCATTTTTATAGTCATCATAAATAGTACAATACTCATCTTTCAGTAAACGAACTTGTTCATGTAAATCATCAATTTCTGTCTGTTTCATTTGTAACTGTTCTTTTTGTCTGCTTACCATTTTGTTGTAATATGTAATATTTGCTCTTAGTCTTTTTAACTCAGTGGTTTTCTTAACTATTCTATACTCCAATGCACTATTCATTTTCTTTAAAGCTTTTGTTTCAGATTTTGTTTCGTTTAATTCTGCTTTTATTTGACTCATTGCTTTACCTTTATGTAACTTTATTTCAAGTCGAGTCTTCAGCTCATCTTGTTCCTTTTTACAATCATTTAGTTCTGTTGCAAGAGCAGTACTAACTGTTTTCAGTGTTTCGGTAGTATTTTGTAAAAGTACAATATTTTCTGATTTTTCTTTACCTTTACATTGTACTGTTGATAATGGCGTTGGTAATATTACTTCCTGCGACATAAAATTTTCAAGATTAAAATGACCATCTTTCTTATTAATGTTCTTTTTCAAATTTTTATACTTATTATGAACATTGTCAGCGTATTTTGAATAGCTTCTGAAACTTGCCAATGGCAAGTTTCTGGTCTTCACATATTCAAATAAAAAAGAAACAGTTTCTTGCTTCCCGTTCCTGGAAATCTTTTCCATAATATCACCTACTGTTAATGCCATAGTTTAGTTTAAATTATTCATTTCATTTCCTGTTTTATTTTCATATGTTATAATAGTGTTCGTGCTAGTATCACAGAATTCACATACATATAAATTAGGTGTTCTTATGGACAGTTTGTTTTCTGTAAATATGCTATTAAACTTCAAATCTGTTTTTAATGTCTGACTTTGCTTATCAAGTAAGACACCCCCGGACTCTATGGTTTGTGAAATTGTATCTACGTAAATAGGTGTGTCATCATCAGCTAGTGTATTCTCAACAAAAAATGACACACATTCAGAAAGTTCACTTTTATAAATTCGGTTAAAGTGTTTGATTGCTACGCTTTCCAAGAAAGATAAATCTGTCTGACTTTCAGTAGAAACCTGTAAAATTGTATATTTAACTACTGGAGAAAATGCTGTTTTTTTACTAGCAAACTGGTTATATTAGTATATTAGTATATATTAGCATAAATATAGAAATTAAATACATGTATATTGTTACTTCACATGCACATATATAGTCATGATAGTGTAGATAAAAGATAGTGTGGATACAGTATTGTGTTTTACCTAATGATATGGCCAAAAAAAAATATGTGTGTTTACGGTCACATGTCAAAAAAATCTAGGGTCGGTAGGTCAGGATAATTTTTTTCTTCTTTTTTTTGACTACCGGCAAAACCGGAAATAGTCGTTCGCGGTTCTGGAATCCGATATTTAATTTTCAAAATTTCTGGTAAGCCGCCATTTAAATTTGTTAAAGCTGTTTTATGACCAGTTACACAGTTGTTCTACCTTCTTTGCTCTCAATTTCAATTAAAAGTTAGCAGTTGAATAAATAAAACATTGCTGCTGATTAAACAACAAAAATGGTTATCCGAATTCTGTGTAAAAATTGGTAGGGTCGAATAATTGTCGATAAAAAAAGTTAGGGTCGGTGGCTGAAAAATAGGGTTGATCGGGTGACCGTAAACACACATATTTTTTTTGGGCTTATATACTCATACCAGATTTATTTTGGATTCTACTACAATATTACTAGCTCTAAGTACAGAAGCATGCACAGATATTCAATTAAATTTCAAGGGATTAGCTAAAATGTTAAAGCATTTTAGTTTCCAAAGAAATCAATCTTTCAAAGTAATATGATGCTTATAAACGATATTGTTGTCAATATAATATTCAGTCTCATACAAGTAATGCAAATATACATGTATGAGAAAATTAACTTTTATTCATAATTTTCTCTGTTGTAATATGCTTAGAAATATGATAAAGAAGCATAAATTTAATACCATAGATTATAAATTGATTCTACACCTCCAATTATTTCTGATAGTCTATAATGCATTTTTTGCCATTTGTCCATTACTATAATGAATGTATATTTTCTGATTTCATCCCATGAACTTTAATTACAGTTAATATTTATATTGATGATTGATATAAGCATGATTAGCATTCTAGATATTTGAGAACATGCACTTTTAGCTGATATTAATGATACTACGGCTCTACATCAAAGCATTTAAGCATTTACGTCATACTTACAAAATGAGTCTTCTTTAATCTTTTAACAAACACTGGACTTGGCTGAAAAAGACAAAAATATATTTATGCATTTGTAGGTTAATATTTTTCAAGAACATGTGCAAAATTATGTTGTTTTGTTAAAATTAATGTGTATATAATTGTATGTGCAGAAATGTGTATGATCACAAACTTTTTTTTGACATTGTTTAATGTTTAATATATTTATACATATTCATTTTTGTATATATAAACTCACTGGATATATAAGACTGTACGGGGGTTGAGTCTCCTCACTATCAGTATCACTGCTAATAAGAATTTGTGATTCCTCGCCTGGCCCTGGACTCCTGTCAGGGGGTTGAGTCTCCTGACTATCGCTAAAAAGAACTTGCGATTCCTCCCCTGGACTCCACCACCAGGGAGGCTGAGTTTCCAAATCACTAAATGAAACTTGCTCGACCTCACTGTCAACACTAGACTGGCTAGTCATGTAGATTGTAGACTGTAGTCAAACCGGAGTGTGCACTGTTCGCTGAAAAAGAAAAAACAATGTCAATGAATGTTGTAATAGAAAACACAAGAAAAGTAAATTACAGTCATACTAAACAATTTAAATTATAGGTTGTTCCAATGACACCCTACCAAACCTGGCAACTGAGCAGTTATGCCATCAGTTCCTGAGAAAATGCCACTGAGAATCACAACAACTTTGAACAAGACAAGTGCAGGACATAACAATGTCAATGACCGGAGTAAAAATAGGCTCCCTTTTGTGTTCAACAATATTCCACTGAAAAATCGTGCAAGCGCAATGTTGATGTTAACTCCGTTGGCGTTGTTTATGTTTATTTTTATTATTTTTATGTTATTATTTTTTAATAAATAAATAATTACCAAAAAATTGTCGAAAAAGACTTCATTTAATATAATATAATAGCGATTAAGTGGGGCGAATCGACTCACTTTCCGCGGTGAAACGACCCGGTACGTATACCGAGTCAGTGACACTGACAGTGAGTGAGTGACAGAAAAATTTCGGACAAAATATGAAAATTCACGCAAGCTGTTCACTAAAACACCAGTTTACTATTCAAATCATGGATTCCTTGGTTTGTCATATTATTATATGAAAGTTTTCTTTTATTTTCACTCATAATGAGTCATATTTCTGTCATACTTTGCAAATATCAATTGTCGTCTCTATTAGTATGATGAGGTCGCCATTCTCTGGGGATTATAGTAGCCATTCTGTATCTGTATACTGTCTTCACCTCCAACGTTGGAGATCATTACAAGAAGGATAACTCTTTTTATTCTCCGAAGCAAATTATTTTACCGGGTTCACTAATAGGGTTATCGCAAAAATTCGCTTCAGTCTTTTAACATTTTGTTGTTTTTTAATTATATTAAGATAGTTAAATTATTTAAAAAATATGGTCCTGGGAGGTCCCATTCAATATGAAGTTAATTATTCGTTACTAAACATTAGTGATTTTAAATTACGATGAAAACAATTAAATTACCAATAAATTACACCGAAAAATATATCATCCCCTTTAATGACCTCAAATGAATACAAAAGAGCATTGTTTTCAAATATTTTAATGAAAATAACGTGATCAGAGCTAAATTTGCAGAAGCCATGTGATGCGTTTCTCTCAAGATGGCGTCGATTTTTCAGTCAGAAGCAAATAAACAACAAGAAATAAATCGTTCGTAAAGAAATATTATGCAGAGAAATATGGATTTTTTAATATTGTTTGTAAGATTGATATTATTGGATTTAATAATTCTAGTTTTTTTGCCTTTCTGATAAATTCTGGGCTGTTTTAACGCATTTCGTAACATCAAAGGTTAACATGGTGACAGATAGGCGAATGCCCAGCTGACAATACCGTTATAACATCCCTACCATGGGTTCACAAATATTTCTGTCAGTGTCACGGTGACGGTGGTGATGTTGATTCCATTTTCCACTAGAATATTGTAGTTTTCTGTCAAAATATATACACATGCTTACCACCGTGTAATAGCTATTTATGTGTCACTTTCAGATTCATTGTTTACATGTGTAAAATCTACTACAACCCGAACTTGTATACCCCCCCCTTAATGCTGAAGTAAATATAATTATGAAATGTCTAAATACCGGTAAAGAATAACGACCAATAATGTGCCTTTGTTTAAAATGTTACTCCAAATAAACGTTTGTAAATTTGATTTTTGACAAATATAAATCAATTGAATGAAAATCATCCCAAAATTCAATATGAAAATTTATTTTAACGGAAAATTCTATTTCTGAAAGTACGTATCTGCGAGTTATTGTTTGCCGGTATTTAGTTGAATTTTATAGAAAAATGCCTCCGAAAAAAAGCAGCGTCTGCCTGTTATACCTGACCAGAAGACTTTGTTTTCGTTTGTTGGTCGAGATGGAAATAACAATTTCGATCCTGACGATTCCGTGAGAAAAGAAACTTAAAATATGATTGGCTCACAAGACGTACAAGTACCCCCGACCCTGTCTCTTCAGATTGTAATGCTAACGAGAAAGACGTCCGCAAATATACCGTCCTGTTCATGGTTGTTTATTGTTAAAATTTACTTGGAATACAAATTCAGTTGAAATGTATGACTTTATTAAGCCTTTTGACCTTTATTTGATTTACTGTGTGTGTAACCGAGTTGAGAACAGATTCAATAACAAAGGCATGAAAGGTGTATCAAATGTTTTTGTTTTGTTATTCTCTGTAATTTTGATTATATTCAATTTCAACATGTGAAATTGTTCTTGTTCCTTGTGGTACAAAATGTAAGTGGTTTCTCAATTATATTGGTCAAGATAAGGAAATCTACAATACAAATTTAACTATACATCAGTGTCACTGGTTGGAGAAATGAAGCTTGAAGCCCTAATTTTTGTTTGCCCTATTCGCCCTGATAATTATAATTATGTAGGATATTAAAAATAATAGAAATATGAGTGATATTTGATTGCGTATAGATATTAAATGGAGAAATTTTAAATATGTGGCATGCTAATGTGTATGTTTCGATAATGGGCAAAGTTAAACATTTCAGTCCTTGGAATAACAATGTAGTGAAGCAGGTAAAGATGAGTGAATCCAGAGTCTGTAGAAATCACTAGAAAACTGAAAAGCAATTAAATTTCAATCAATTATATTTATTTAAATGTTACACGAGCTATAGTATGAAAATACATATCTATGTATTATTGTGCTGGAAATTTATTTCATTTACAATGGCCCATTCATATGATAGCATGGCCCATTGAAATTCAGAATGGCCCATTGGAATTTTTTTGAAGGGGCCATGGACCCATTCTGAAAAAAACCTTCAAGATCACTGCCCCCCTCCTTTTCTGAAAGTCAAACTATCAATAGGTGCATGAAGGCAGACCACCAGGCCCTTGCATAAACTGTAAACGAGAAGATGTGACTAATCGCTACTGGCACCTCTCACAGAGGCGAGATCAACCACTGTTTTATACTTTTTGTCAAAAATGCATATATGCATTCAAAGATGATGTCTATTTTTGTAGAATGTGTGAGGCTCGATTTAGAAAATCACTCGAAATGTCACACAAGCAACATCAACTGACAAGCAAAAGAAAATTCAGAAAATATGATACAGCCATAGATACATGTAGAAGCTGTGCATTTGAAACAAATGATTTAAATTTTAACAAGCAACAAACTTTGACAGCTATGGTTATTTGTCATTTGACCTATGTGAATTTACACTACATACTGCAGTTAATGCAGAAAATAATGACTGTAGTAAAAAAAACATGTATGCTTTTTGCAATATATGAACATGCGTGAAAAAAATGGTGACCATTCGACATCAGTTAATGTTGACTTTTTCCAGTCGTGCCTTCGGATTGAGCTAGATCAGAATAACAAGGAAACATGTACATCTAGTCATTTTTTTCTCTGTATTGATCACTACAAGAAATATAAAAATTTCAAACCCCAACTAGAATGTTGCATTTGTGACAAAAGTATATACAGTCAAAGATTTGTTGGTATGTTGGATGACCAAATTGACATGTTAAACATACATTTTGTATATATCAATCAGATATTGCAGATAGAAAAAACACATTTTGCAAAATCTCTGCCTGTCTCTCATGTTACAAAAACTTCAATATATTTTTGAGATCTGAAAAATCTGATTCATCAAATATTGAAATATTTTGCTTTTGCCAGCTTTTGGAATATGTGATTGAAAACTTCAAGTCATATCACCCTTTGTTAGTGACATACAAATGTAAGTGTATACATGTAGCTTACACTTGAAATACAAAAAGATTGTTAATAACAATTAATGTATTCGGCTAAATGAGCTTGATGATATTTCATTTTTTTTTATAAGGATCTAGAAAGAATAAGGTTAATTTTAAATTCTGATACATTTGTGTGTGCACATTTTCTATGATAATGGCCTCAGCATATTCAATTAGAATTTTAAATTAGAGTCCCAGTCGGTTTTCTCCTATTATTCACATGTTTTATTTTTAATCAAATATTTTAGTTGAAGTTTTTGTGAATTTTATTCTGTAAAAAGTAATTAAATAATTAGTACAGTATGATCTGCTTCTTTTTTT
>MJUT01000158.1:160723-173100 GCA_002080005.1 Gigantidas platifrons
TTTAAGGTTTGACAGAGGAGTGGTTCATGTTGCTGTTATATTGTATGCCATTAATGTTAAAGGTTTGACAGAGGGATGGTTCATGTTGTGGTTCTTATATTGTCTACTATTACTGTTTAAGGTTTGACAGAGGAGAGGTTTATGTTGTTGTTATATTGTCTACCATTACTTTCTTAGGTTTGACAGAGGAATGGTTTGTATTGTAGTGGTGGTTATATTGTCTACCATTACTGTTTAAGGTTTGACAGAGAAGTGGTTCATGTTGTTGTGGTTGTTTATATTGTCTACCATTACTGTTTAAGGTTTGAGAGAAGGGATGTTCATGTCTTATTGCTGTCATATTGTCTACCATTACTGTTTAAGGTTTGACAGAGGGGATTTTCATGCTGTTGTGGTTGTTATATTGTCTACCATTACTGTTTAAGGACTGACAGAGGAGTGGTTCATGTTGTCTACCGTTACTGTTTAAGGTTTGACAGAGAAGTGGTTCATGTATTGGTTCTTATATTGTCTCCCATTACTGTTTAAGGTTTGACAGAGGAGAGGTTGGTGTTGCTGTTATATTTTTCTACCATTACTGTTTAAGGTTTGACAGAGGAGTGGTTCATGTTGTGGTTTGTATATTGTCTACAATTACTGTTTAAGGTTTGACAGAGGAGTGGTTCATGTTGCTGTTATATTTTATGCCATTACTGTTTAAGGTTTTACAGAGGAGTGGTTCCTGTTGTGGTTGTTATTTTGTACACCATTATTGCTTAAGGTTTGATATAGGAGTGGTTCATGTTGTGGTTGTTATGTTGTGTACCATTACTGTTTAATATTTGACAGAGGAGTAGTTCATGTTGTTGTTATATTGTCTACCGTTACTGTTTAAGGCTTGATAGAGAAGTGGTTCATGTTGTTGTTATATTTGTTTACCATTACTTTCTTAGGTTTGACAGATGGGAGGTTCATGTTGTTGTTATATTGTCTACCATTACTGTTTTAGGTTTGACAGAGGAGTGGTTCATGTTGGTGTTATATTGTCTACCATTACTGTTTAAGGTTTGACAGAGGAGTGGTTCATGTTGTGGAGGTTACATTGTCTACCATTACTGTTTTAGGTTTGACAGAGGAGTGGTTCATGTTGTGGAGGTTACATTGTCTACCATTACTGTTTTAGGTTTGACAGAGGAGTGGTTTATGTTGTTGATATATTGTTTACTGTTACTGCTTAAGGTGTTAAAGAGGAGTGGTTCATGTTGTGGTGGTTATATTGTCTACCATTACTGTTTCATGTTTTACAAAGGAGTGCTTCGTGTTGTTGTTGTTGTTATATTGTCTACCATTACTGTTTAAGGTTTTACAGAGGAAAGATTTCTATTGTAGTGGTGGTTATATTGTCTACCATTACTGTTTAAGGTTTGACAGATGGGAGGTTCATGTTGTGGTGGTTATATTGTCTACCATTACTGTTTAAGGTTTTACAGAGGAGTGGTTCATGTTGTGGTTCTTATATTATCTACCATTACTGTTTAAGATTTGACAGTGGAGTGGTTCATGTTACTGTTATATTGTCTACCATTACTGTTGAAGGGTTGACAGAGGGGAGGTTCATGTTGTTGTGGTTGTTTATATTGTGTACCATTACTGTTTAAGGTTTGACAGGGGATGTTCATGTTTTTGTGTTTTTTTATATTGTCTTCCATACTGCTTTAGGTTTGACAGAAAGGATGTTTATTTTGTTGTTGCTGTTATATTGTCTACCATTACTGTTTAAGGTTTGACAATGAAGTGATTCATGTTGTTGTTATATTGTTTACCATTCCTTTCTTAGGTTTGACAGATGGGATGTTCATGTTTTGGTTGCTATATTGTCTACCAGTACTGTTTAAGATTTGACGGAGGAATGGTTTGTATTGTAGTGGTGTTTATATTGTATACCATTACTGTTTAAAGTTTGACAGAGGGGAGGTTCATGTTGTTGTGGTTGTTATATTGTCTACCATTACTGTTTAAGGACTGACAGAGGAGTGGTTCATGTTGTGGTTCTTATATTGTCGACCATTACTGTTTAAAGTTTGACAGAGGAGAGGTTCATGTTGTTGTTGTTATATTGTCTACCATTACTGTTTAAGGTTTGACAGAGGAGAGGTTCATTTTGCTGTTATATCGTCTACCATTACTGTTTAAGGTTTGACAGAGGAGTGGTTCATGTTGTGGTACTTATATTGTATACCATTGCTGTTTAAGGTTTGACAGAGGAGTGGTTCATGTTGTGGTTCTTATATTGTATACCATTACTGTTTTAGGTTTTACAGAGCAGGGGTTCATGTTGTGGTTGTTATTTTATACACCATTACTGTTTAAGGTTTGACAAAGGAGTGGTTTATGTTGTGGTTGTTATGTTGTCCACCATTACTGTTTAATAGTTTGACAGAAGAGTGGTTTATATTGTTGTCATATTGTCTACCATTACTGTTTAAGGTTTGACAGAGGAGTGGTTCATGTTATGGTACTTATATTGTATACCATTGTTGTTTAAGGTTTGACAGAGGAGTGGTTCATGTTGCTGTTATATTGCATGCCATTAATGTTTATGGTTTGACAGAGGGGTTGTTCTTGTTGTGGTTCTTATATTGTATACCATTACTGTTTTAGGTTTTACAGAGCAGGGGTTCATGTTGTGGTTCTTATATTGTATACCATTACTGTTTTAGGTTTTACAGAGTAGGGGTTCATGTTATGGTTGTTATTTTATACACCATTACTGTTTAAGGTTTGACAAAGGAGTGGTTTATGTTGTGGTTGTTATGTTGTCCACCATTACTGTTTAATAGTTTGACAGAAGAGTGGTTTATATTGTTGTCATATTGTCTACCGTTACTGTTTAAGGTTTGATAGAGAAGTGGTTCATGTTGTTGTTATATTGTTTACCATTACTGTTTAAGGTTTGGCAGAGGAATGGTTTGTATTGTAGTGGTGGTTATATTGTCTACCATTACTGTTTTAGGTTTGACAGAGGAGTGGTTTATTTTGTGGTTGTTATATTGTTTACCATTACTGTTTAAGATTTTACAGAAGAATGATTGATATTGTAGTGATGGTTATATTGTCTACTATTACTGTTTAAGGTTTTGACAGAGGATTTGTTCATGTTCTGGTGGTTATATTGTCTACCATTACTGTTTACGGGTTGACAGAGAAGTGGTTCATATTGTTGTTGTTATATTGTCTACCGTTACTGTTTAAGGTTTTTACAGAGGAGTGGTTCATGTTGTTGTTGTTATATTGTCTACCATTACTGTTTACGGTTTGACAGAGGATTGGTTGATGTTATTGTTTTTATATTGTATACCATTACTGTTTAAGGTTTTACAGATGAGCAGTTTGCATTGTAGTGGTAGTTATATTGTCTACCATTACTGTTTAAGGTTTGACTGGTGAGAGGTTAGTATTGTTGTGGTTGGTTTTACTGTTTAACTGTTGGTAGATTAGAGGAATGTTTAAGTCTATATTAAATCAACTATATCATTTTCCTTAATTATTAAAATAATGTTTATTTTATAATTGTAGAAATATGCTGACATTGGTAAGTTGTTATCTATTAATAGATACATCCTTGTTGGAGACAAAATTAAGACAAATGACTACAGTAAATGTTTAAATGCCAAGATGCAAAATTGTCACTACTATAATGTATATTTTAACATACAATCCTATAGGATAATGAATGCACACTGAAATGTGAGATATTGCCATCACTTGGCGTGCGGCCTCATTGTCTGCGGTTGTGGTATTCTCTGAATCCATTTTTCCATTTAGAACCGAACATAGTAGGAATATTTACTGGTTGGTCTCCTTCACATTTAATAGGTTGATCTGAGGTACACAAAACACACAAAACAAACAAGAGTTCCAAAGGTGTCGAAAAGGATGTGTCCATATATATTGGTATACATTATTTATTGTTAATTTGTTCTTGATGATTATTGTTTTATGCATTCATGAGGAAAATCCCTTTCAGAAACATGTATAACGTTATGATGTAACTATTACTGTTTTTGACAAAAGAAGTAAAAAAAATAACTTTTTAAATATTCATCCAATTTTAATGTAGTTTTCTGCAAAGTGTTCATCTTTATAAGTTATTGATGGGCCATTAACATTTTTTGTTATTTTATATCGAAAAAGGGTCTACAAGTGTCCCAAATTCAGAATTTTGGCATATTATAAGGTATAAAAAAATGTTATTTTTCATTGAATTTTGATACGTTTTTTCGTTGTTGAATGAATTGTGTCGAGAGCTTTTGATGATATGTCGGCGGATTTCCTTTCTCTTTATGATTTCTGAGAAAAGCTTGACCGAAAGAGGCCGTTAAATGCAAATTTCCAAAATTTGAAAGTTGCTATTCTTCATCTGATTTCGATGCAGTTTTTATTTGTTTGCTGAGTGCTCATCTTAATAGGTTATTAATAATTAAAATGATCATATAATATGACTAGCCTATATTTATTCCCTCGTATTACAAGGCAACAATCAAATATATAATGAGTAGCAATACATTGAAACATGCAACTTTTTTGAAAAGATGATCAAAGGGGAGTAACTTATGAAAAATGTTTCAAGATATTATTCTGTGAACCACTCAACCATTTGAAATCACACCTTGCTGGAACCTTCTTTGGATAGTTTTTAAGGACACACATGTTTGTTTATATCGATCGCAAATCCACGATGGTCACCACAACATAATATATTTTAATACAGGACATATAATGTGAAAATAAATAAAATGCTTTTGAGCTAGATCTGATTTAACTCTAACTTGCATATACATAATCAGGTGAGCGATATAGGTTCAGGGGACCCTCCATTATTTTTATTTCTCAGAAAGAACAAACTTTATTTAATCCAAGCTGTACATGAATGAATAAGAAAAGTTTGAGGATACTAAAGGTGCAATCACAAGCCGTAAATGGAAGGGTAGGCAATGCAATGGTCCCCAAAAAAGGACAAACAATGATATTCAAGACATTGCGCAGAAAACTAAAGATAGAGATACACTAACCCCACTTAAAATGGGGGATGGACTCAGGTACTACGGAATAATAGCAGTTTCTGGTAGACTTGTGGGACCTGTCATGTTACTCTTGTTGCAAACCTGGTAATGAGTCATAAATGAGGAAAGGACTGGATTATGATTACGATGAACAGAACATATATGTGGTCATTTGTGACTCAAATATTCCTTAATGATTCACTAGGTCATGGTGCCAAGGGAAAAACCTACAAAGTGATGATGTCAACATCACTAGGAACCATTGGTTAAGTATCTTCTTTGTCAGCAGTAAACGTCTATCAAAGAAATCCTGACAGGAACCACAAGCTCAGGAATATCAAATCAACTGAGATATATATACTCCATATGCAGGTGCTTCTGCAAAGTTGCTGAATATAAATAGAAAGTTCTCAATGGGAAGATTGAATAAATTTCTTTTGTCGTAAAGTTTCGTTGATAATAGTTCGTCGTGGTCAATTTCGAGTTGTAGTCAAGGTATGAAGCAGATCTAGCTGTATATGTGGTATCCTTTATTTCATGCTCAATGCGATTGACGTGATCAACAAAATCACCAAACTTGTATTCAATGGATGTGAACCAATAACCAGTGTATTTCTGTCTATCATCTCTAATAGTTATAAAGTACAATATACAAGGTCAATGATTTGTTTTTCAGTCATTCAGTTTCCAATGATGGGCACGGCTGAGGAAATGAAAGAGCTTCTTTCAAAGGGCACGTTTAAGGCATATGAAAACCGTGTCTACTTAGCTGGTGCCTGCAATGTGGGTAAATCTACCCTTGCCAGTATTCTTCTGGGTGAGGAAATTCCACAACGTTGGAATTCAACTAATGGACTAATAATTTATTTTGGAAGGAATGGGATAGATTTGAAAGAGAAGACAATAGTGCCATTGAGAAAAGGTAATACAACATAAAACTACTTATATGTATTGTTAACCAGTACCAGCTTTGTTTTTGTTATTAAAAAAATTACGACAATAACCATTATCAGTCATAACTGTCAGTAATTCTTGTAGAAAACATTAGACAGCACTGATTAGAACAAGAACCAACATCAGTCATAACTGTCAGTAGTTGTTCAGCTATATCATGACTAAACAGACATATAATTGTAGAAAACATTAGACAGAAATCACTTGAACAAGCAACGACATCAGTGATAACTGTCTGAAATAATGGAGCTATATCATGTCTTATTAGAATATATATGGATTGAAAACACAAGAGAGAACTGACTGGAACAAGAACCAACAATAGTCATAGCTGTCAGTAATAATTGAGCTATATAATGACTAGCTAGACATATTCTTGTAGAAAACATTAGACATGATTGATTAGGACAAGAAACAACATCAGTCATAGCTGTAAGTAATTATTGCGATATAACAAGACTAACAATACATACAATGGTAGAAAACATTAGACATAATTTATTTGAACAAGAACCGACATCAGTGATAAATGTCAGTGATAATTGAACAATATAATGACTAAACAGACATATAATTGTAGAAAATATTAGAGATA
Organism: Gigantidas platifrons; assembly: GCA_002080005.1. Lineage (NCBI taxonomy): Eukaryota > Metazoa > Mollusca > Bivalvia > Mytilida > Modiolidae > Gigantidas > Gigantidas platifrons. The sequence continues at coordinate 167,315 of MJUT01000158.1, forward strand.
ATTCACTCGAACAAGAACTGACATCAGTGATAACTGTCAGTAATTATTGAACAATATAATGACTAAACAGACATATAATTGTAGAAAATATTAGACAGAATTCACTCGAACAAGAACTGACATCAGTGATAACTGTCAGTAATTATTGAGTTATATCATGACTAAATAGACAAATAATGGTAAGAATATATCAGGCAGGAGTAATTTATCAAAGAAAACCTACATGTTATATTTAAGCCATTTACCTGGTATGAATCATTTTGAACTATATATTGAACTCAAAATATATTGTTAATTTGTGAATTGTTATGCATGTACATTTTGTATATGATAAAGCGTCTACCCTATGTAAACCTTTGTTAACTAGATACTGACATATCCTTGATCTTTCGAGAACAATATAAATTGCACTTCATTATCAGGTTTAGATGGTAACGTTTTGTCTAAAATACTATGCGGCCAGCCAGACATGAAGCAAGAAAAACATCCTTCCAAATATGGTAAACATTTGTCAAAAATGAAAAAGAAGTTCACCCCTTGCTACCAAGAAAAGTTGACATCTGAGAAACATCCAGCTACTGAAAGTAAAGCCAATTTATCTGCGAAAAATGACACAACACTTGTCAAAGGAGCAGTAAACGACGATACACATAAAGGACCGTCAAAACTACAATCACAGGTCCAGAAGATGTCAGTGCAAAGCCACATTACAATTCATGAAGATATAAAAGAGGAAATAAGAAAAGGAAATTACAAAGTATATATAGCCCCATCAGATCTTGTTGATTTTGGAGGACAGAAATCGTTTGACATGACACATCAGTTATTTATACAACGCAAAGGACAGTTTATTTTGATGTTTAATGGCAGATTTGATCTTTGTGATCCTTTACCTGAATACCCACAAGGAAATGTTACTACAGAATGTAAGTTGGTGTACATATGTGTTTTGTCTTTTCTGATTTACATATTGAACAATAATATAATGTTTGTAGACACACCTTTATGATGTCTGAATCAAAGTTGTGTTTGGCGACATATATCCCTCTTTCTAGTGACTGAATCAGGGTTGTGTTTGTAGACACCTGCCCCTGGCTGAATCATTGTTGGTTTTGTCCCTAATATCTGCAGTGTCGGAATCAAAGTTGCTTTGTGGACATTTGTCCCTATCTGCAGTGTCTGGATTAGAGTAGTTTTTTTAGAACACATGTCCCTATTTGTAGTGTTTGAATCAAAATTGTATTTGAGGACACCTATCTCTATGTGTAGTGTCAGAATCAGAGTTGTTTTGTAGACACTTGTCCCTATTTGTAGTGTGTGTGAATCAGAGTTGTTTTTGAAGACCTATGTCCCTATTTGTAGTGTGTGTGAATCAGTTGTTTTTGAAGATCCATGTCCCTATTTGAAGTGTGTGTGTCTCAGAGTTGTTTTTGAAGACCCCTGTCCCTATCTGTAGTGTGTGTGGGTGTGTGTGTGTGTGTGTTGTTTCTGAGACCCCTGTCCCTATTTGTAGTGTGTGTGAATCAGAGTTGTTTTTGAACACCTGTCTCTATTTGTAGTGTCTGAATCAAGGTTGTTTGTGTGAACACCTGTCTCTATTTGTAGTGTCTGAATATAATTGTTTTGAAGACATATGTCATTATTTGTAGTGTATGAATCAGTGATTATTGAGAATATTTGTTCCTATTTGTAGTGTCTGAATAAGATTTGTTTTTAGACTCCAGTCCCTATTTGTAGTGTCTGAATCATAGTTGTTTTTTAGACACCTGTCTCTATTTGTGGTGTCAGAATCATAGTTGTTTTTGTAGACATCTGTCCCTATTTATATTGTCTGAATAGGAATTGTTTTAGACATCGGTCCCTGTTGGTAGTGTGTGAATGTGAGTTGTTTTTGACGACATATGTTTTTATGTGTTGTTTCTGATTCAGTTTTGTTTTTGTAGACACCTGCCCTGTTTATAGTGTCTGAATTAGAGATTTTTTTATAGACACCTGTCGGTATTTGTAATGTCTGAATCAGAGCTGGTTTTTGAAAACATAGTTTTTGTAGACACCTCTCCTGTGTATTTTCTGAATTACTCAAACAACTCTGACTCCGACACCATTCCTTATTTGTGGTTATAGATGAAATACATAGTTATTACTACAGCAGACACACAGATAAAACTCATCTTATCAGGTATACAACTTTGTGTGATAAAGCTTGACAGTGACTTGCGACTGGTCGGTGGTTTTCTCCCGGGTCCTCCAGTTTCCTGCACCAATAAAACTGACTGCCATGTTATAGCTGAAATATTGTTGAAAGTGGCATTAAACATCATCAAACAAACAAACATACCTGACTTTATCACACTTTGAACTATATAATAATGATACTTTTGCTTTCAGCTATATTGAAGCATTGGGTGAGCTCTATCCTTTCGTATTGTGGAGATGATGACGACATTCTGCCAATAATACTGTTTGCAGCAACACACAGTGATATATATAGTCAGGTTCGTTCATTTGTTTTTATTATTCTGTTCTTGTTAGCTGGCTTGGTTTTTAAGTCAACAGAATACTGTTATTATTCCAATGCTACAAGAGTGAGCGATTAAACCATTATCAAAGTGGCCGATTCCAGTGTTAAAAGAGTAAACGATTTAATCATTATCAAATTGACAGATTTCACCATTACAAGAGCGAGCGATTCATTCATTATTAAAGTGACCGATTCCAACATGATCAAAGTGTGCATTTCCAAGACCCATGAAGGTTCTTATTTATACTGATAGCAGTATTTTATACCATTTTGATGATAAAATCAAAAAGTAGGGGAATGGTTGGATTCTATATAGGCAGCTTATATTTCATACTGAGTATAAATGTACAGTCGTGTACAGTCTTTACAGCAGTGAACATTGCCAATTTGTAAATAGGGACCAGTACAGATAGACCATGTTCGATTTCGGACTTTTATCATTTTTGTTTCCGTTCTGGGGTCATGCTCCTTCGTAAGCCGAGATACATTGATTCTTTATATATATTTTTTTTCATTTACAGAAAGCTCGCATTAAGAGGAGAAAATGGTTGACTAAAAACATTCAAGTAATGTTTAAAAATCATGAACAACATGAGCGCATAATATACAACGACATCTTCTTTATAAATGGAAAAGATGATAATGACTCTGAAATCAATCGACTGAAGACCAAGCTAGTTGATCTAGCATTTAGACAAAAGTCATGGGGTAAAAGAATGCCTATGGCTTGGGTCCCACTGGAATTACAATTTACTGAGATGAGGTCAAACAATACGACCCTAATTTCAAAAGAAGATCTAACAGCCCTGAATAGAAGTAATGAGGACCTTACACTTACTGATACACAAATTGAGCATTTCTTAAAAGTTCAACATTCCTTAGGAAAACTTTTATATTTTGACCAACATGGACTTGAGAAATTCATAATAGTACAGCCGCAATCACTGGTAAATATATTAAGATCTTTCATCACAGATGAACTTTTCTGGCCCCAAGATAAAAGTCTCCGAGATATTCTACTTACTATGATTAATACAGGAGAAATCCCCAAAAAAGATCTACTCAAGCTTTGGTCGCAGGAGGAATTTCATCACCACATGCCAAACAATGAATTTAAAGAGTTTATAATACAGGTCCTGGTTCACCTAGACATTCTTGTAGAACCAAAACGTTATAGCCAAGAACAGAAGTCTATTGTCCAGTCATACCTTGTACCATGCATTGTAAAACGTAAACTACCAATCACTGATGTTTATTATAAACCAAGAAAAGATAAGATGATATGTTTATCTTACAAACTTTTGAAATCATCCATACCTTCTGCCTTGTCTTTTAAGTTAATTGGTGCTGCAATGAATGTTTGGCCTTTAAAGGAAACGGCAGAAGGTGTTTGTTTATATCATCAAGCTGCAATTCTTTGTATCGATAGAGCAAATGAGTTGCATATTTCGATGACAGATAATAAGATCAGTATCTACTTAATAAACAAAGACACAAAGCATTTCATACCACCAAACATTGCATCCGCTGTACAAGAATGCTTAACATTGACATTGAAAAATGTACTCGAGTTCTATCACAAAAGCTTCGGAAAATCACTCTCTACATCCGAGGTATCAAATTTGTTTGAAATAGAGGTCGGAGAATGGTGTGACACAGGAGCGTGTTATATATCAGTTCCAAAAGTAAAACAAATGCTGGAATGGAGATGTAAGAATAAGAAGACGCACAAAACAAAGTTTCCTTTTTTCTGGATATTTGACAAGGTAAGTCTGATGTTCATCAATCTTCATTATTTTTTTTATTTAATTTTATTTCTTCAAATTCATAGAAACATGAAATAAGCACTGATTATGTTCTTGTTCAATATTTCAACTGAACATTAATCTTTTAAAAGGAAAACTCAAAAGCTTGTATTTGGTATATCAGTACGCTATGACGGCACAGTAAGTTATCTTATTTTAATAAAATAATTAATGTCCGAAAGCACTGCATTCCATCGACCGCTGCATAATATAAAAGACAGTCTACAAATAATATATCATTAAAAAATATATATGCATCGATCTTCATACTTATATTGAATATTTTGTAAACAATAGACATTAAATGTATAGTAAACAATAAATAATTGTGTGCTTATCTGTACTGTGATTGACGAATGGCGAAGCTCGAATGACAAAATTGAATCCTTCATGAAAATAGTATGCAAATTGTTACCTTAACAGGTGGCAATAGAATATCAACTAATTAGATACTATGTAAAGATCATGTAGGTATATATGAACACGTGTTCATAGTCAGTGATTCAGCTAGCGCTCGTCACTTTCGTCATTGACGATTGATTTTCGAAAGTGACGAGTGTTTCCCGTACCCAATTCGCCACTTGAATTTTCAAAAAATCATAGAAAAATATTTGTAAAAATCCATTTTTCTTCTTCATTTGCTGATTAAAACTAATTAGTCACTACAATGACAATTTTATGACATGTCACAAGCCAATCAACGGATTATAGACTTTTTGTTTCGATTGCGTAATCTTCGATCTCACCTGGCTTGATTTACCTGGTTAAAGATAATGATCCCGACAAAGAATTCAATCAACGATAATGATTTTTTTTTTTATAGTTATGACATGTACTCAAAATGCCACAGTATGTATTGAAAGTGGACATATTTTTGTAATCGTCACAATGTCCGGAATATAACGGGAAAAAAAAATGCCCGGAATAATGAACTATTGTTGCCACGTTTCATTTATGAAAATGTCAGTATCATGTTTATTGAAATCTATTGTATCCATTAAGTATTTTGAAAGTGATTCTCTCGATAAGTTATAAAACTTTAAAATAAAAATGGCACCATCAAAAATGCAGGAGTACGCATCCACCGAATCTACTTTTAAGTAAACAAACTTTTGATGTATTTATTCCCATTTCTGTGACATGAAATCTTAGTTCTCGTACATGCATATTTAATATGTTCATTTATATGCAACGGTTGGTCATTCAATTCGTTGAAATACACTGCACAAGGACCCATCAGATTTTTATTGATCTGCATCCGGGTATTAACAATTGCGTTCTATTTATAGAACTATTTACAAACAGACACGTGTCTGCAATAAAAAAAAAAATAACTACAGTATTTTTAGTCCAATTGTTGCAATTTGATTATGAGGTCTGAGAAATAATAATTTATTTCACAACTTTCTCCAGTTTTTGACGTTTGTTCTATATATTTTATTACTAGTTGGACCATTGGG
>MJUT01000158.1:187571-202652 GCA_002080005.1 Gigantidas platifrons
CATCACAAGTTATTGACCTGTCACCGGTACCATAAATATATAATTAGAGTGCCAACACTTAAATATTAACCGATGTCACCATCACCGGCATCATAAGCATATAATTAAATAACTAAAGACAGTTCACCACCGTCACCATAAACCTATGGTTAATCAACTAACGTATAATCAGACAATGTCACACGACCACCGTCAGCGGTACCCTAAAATAGATAAAACAATAACTAACTCTAAGAAGGCACGACGTCAACAGACCACTGTCACCATAAACCTTTTGTTATACCACTAACGTATATATTATACGATGTCAGCCGATCACCGGCACCATAAAATAATAATTATATAACTAAACTAAAGACCACCGTCACCATAAACCTATGGTTAAACAACTAACTTAAATATTAGACGATGTCACTCGACCACCTTCACCGTACTATCACTGTCACCGGCACCCTAAACCTAATACTAGTAATTAAATACTAACGTATATATTAGACGATGCCACTCGACCACCGTCACCGGTATCATCACCGGCACCATAAACATAATGATTAAAGACTAACCTATATATTAGACGATGTCACTCGACCACCGTCACTGGTACCATCACCGGCACCATAAAACCTAATAATTAGATAACTAACACTTAGCATGTACTGTCACCAGACCACATTGGTCACCGTCACCTATCCGGTGATACATTACATATTACATATTCTAGCACATACACACTGTCTTACAGACATTTCGCCGGTACCCAACTGTTCCTTGAAGATAGAGCCAATCTATCTTGCTGTTTCGGCTGAGTTCCTGCCTTTATACCCACGTCGAATTAACGGCTGACGTCGTTACATCCCTCAACCAATCAGCACCACGGAAACAACGTAAAGGGACTTTCCCCTGACGTCATATATTAGGTAGGCCATTTTGTCAACAATTGACGTTCATAAGCAATAAAGCAATTCGTTTTAATTTCCTACCAACTGCTCATTTCTATTGATTTATTTTAGAATAATTATATCAAAACTGACTTCTTAAACAAGGTAGGATTATATTTTAGCTGCTGACCGGACTTTATTTGAGAAGCACCGGCTTATTTGATATGGGAACAAACTGTCACCGGCGTGGTCACCGGCGGTGACGAATGTAAACAAAAGCTGAACTACGGCATACGGCACCTTAAAATCAGTCACCTTTGACTAAATATTGATTAATGATTATGGTAATTTCATGTTTATTAATAGGGTATACCAGCATAAATTGTGTTTGACCGAATCTGGGGTTTAAATACCGCACATTCAATTGGTACACCAAATTCAACAGCTCGGTGACGAAACATATCTGACTGCACACTCGAATTCATAATATCATGTCATATACACCACATTATAAGATAATAGCTCTGTATGATTTCAAACCTTTACATCATATCCGAGCTATGAAACAATAAATCTGCTTCACATTCCAATACTTGAGAAAATAATAATACGTGACTTGTGAAAATAACAATACATGAAATAGCCTGCATTGCATTGCCCCCTTCTCCATTTGGAATTTGTCTCAAATAGCTAGCCACAGAACGGTATACCAACTAAGTTATATGAGTTCTCTCCATCAGCTTCAAAATACCTAACCAACCATCAACGCTTTCAGCACTTTGATTTTCTTGATTAGCGCAAATATTTATATAATTTGCTACATTAAAATTTAAAGAAGACAGCAACACATTAACGCTTACATATTATATACAACAACAAATATCTTATTATGTACAATACAGGTACATTATGGTTTAATTTCAGTAAATCAAACTCCTTTCATTATAATATCAAATTCTGTAATGTAACCTCTGTCATCATCAATAAAACTTTTCAATGATAGAGTCAAACCGTCACTACAACGACTGACTGGGACTTGTCGACCCCGTAAACCAAGTGGGTCTGTTTTCACCGACATAAGGTTTTAGTTTATCATGATGCACAACCTTTAGTCGGCTTCTAGGACTCAATTTGATGCGGTACATGACATCATTCAATCTTTCTATAACAACAAAGGGGCCATGCCAAGGTCTTTGCAATTTTGGGTTCAGACCAACTTTTCGCTGATACTGATAATACCACACTGGATCACCAGGATTATGCAACTTTTGGTGAATTTTATGGTCATAATTTTTTTTTCATTACATCACTAGACATATTCATATGACTACGGGCAAACGCGTGAACTTTGTCAACCATATTTTCTAAATCACGAACGTAATCTGGGGCATTTTCATATACCTTTTCTTGAAAAGGTCTATAGCTACCCAATACGAGATCGACTGGTAAATTTATCTCGTGTCCAAACATCATGCGACAAGGGGTGACTCCCGTTGTTTCATGAACCGATGACCTATAAGCCATCATGATTAAAGGGATGTATTAGTCCCAATCTTTTTGATGTGTGCATACAAAAGAAGACAACATGTCTACAATGGTTCGCATATATCTCTCGGCCATGCCGTCCGTCTGTGGTCTCATGACCGTTGTCCTAGTTTTGTCTATATCCAAATATTTACATAAAGCTTTAAATAAATTGGATTCAAAGTTAGTTCCCTGATCAGAATGTATTTGCATCGGGACGCCAAATATTGTAATGAAATTTTCAATCAATTTCTTAGCTACAGTGTCCGCCTCTTGATTTTTCATGGGGACTGCATGAACAAATTTTGTAGAATAATCCCCAATCACCAGGAGATATTTATTACCAACTGTTGAGGTTGGGAGGGGACCCATTATATCAATGGCTATCCTCTCTAGAGGTGCATCTACATTGTATTGCCGCATAGGCGCTTTAGGCCTCACAGGGGGTGACTTTCGACTAACACACATATCACACTTTTTACACCAGAACTCTACATATTTTTGGACACCATACCAAAAATATATGTGCCTTACTTTACTAAAGGTCTTATTTACCCCCAAATGTCCCCCAGTTACACTGTCGTGTAACTGTTATAAAACCGAAGCTTTCAATTTATCCGGTATAACTATTTGTCATGTTATAGTTTGACCATCTTCGCTTTCCCACTTTCTACAAAGAATGTTTTCTTTTATTTCGAGAGAGTCTATTCTATTCCAATAATACTTAACTTCGGAACCGTATTTTGATACCTCTGCCCAACAGGGTTTCAAGTTATTTTCCTTCCACGATCAAATTAATTTTAAAGTGGCGTCATTTCTCTGTTCGTTCTCTAACTCGTCAATGCTATGATTTATTTCACCGCATGTATCATCATCATTAGATACATGTGTTCCACGTTCTATGTTTGAGTCTCGATTGTTCATACTTCTTGTGTTCACAGCCCCAACGCTGTGATGACTTGCTATGCCTTTGCAGCTTTCTTCTGGTGTGCAAACAGCGGGTGATGTTTCTCGAGCAAACACCCTCTTACGTGCATGAGACCTTGCTTCATAGACACTGTCCAATAAATTGGGCAGTCTTGTGTCTATCTCGTTGAAGCACCGCTCGCTGTTACTATTAATACCTAGGGCGGGACACGTTTTGTACACGGATCTTTCTCTGAGAGAAATCGCATTGTGTACCTCTTGACCCTTGGCATAAACCACATTCTTTGATCTTTTGTCAGAAACCTGCCTTTCACCATGAACTTTACATTCTCTTGTAATTGTTGAGTTCTCGTTATTTAACTCAACACCAACAGTTAATACCCTCAAACTTTCTTTATTTTCTCTTTTAGAACAATGGAAACAATTTTCGGAACAGGGTCTCCGACTTAGGGCGTCAGTATTTGAGTGCACCCTTCCAGGTCGATGTACAATAGTGTAATCATAGGCACTCAGTGTTTCCAGCCATCGTGCTAGCTGTCCTTCGGGGTTTTTTAAATTTATTAACCAACGGAGTGATCCATGATCACTGCGTACCAAGAATGGACGCCCATACAAATAATGATGAAAATGTTTAACCGAACAAACAATAGCCAACAAAACTCTCTTCTTGTTACATAATAGTTTCTTTCACATTTAGAGAAAGTTTTACTGAAATAACTAATTCCTCTTTCGACACCATCTTGGATTTGGGACAATACTGCTCACATACCTACATCACTGGCGTCCGTATCAAGAATAAAATCACCTCTATCCATAGGAAAACCAAGTATAGGAGCTTCAACTAAGAAGTGTTTTAGAGTTTCAAATGCATTGTCGCATTCCTTGGTCCATTCAAATTTTCTCCCCTTTTCTGTTAACTGATGTAATGGTTGAGCTATAGTGGCGAAACCTTTGACAAACCGTCTATAAAATGAACATAACCCAATAAAGCTACGCATCTCCTTTACATTTCTTGGAGTTGGCCAATTGCGTACAGCGTTTGTTTTCTCATCATCAGTTTTTATACCTTCTTTACTAATTTTGTGACCAAGGAATGTGACCTCATTTTGAACCAAAACACATTTGGCAGGATGAAGATTTAAATTGGCACACCTGATCTTTTCACACACTACCGCTAAATTTTCTAAGTGCTCTTCAAATGTTTTAGAGAACACAATAATGTCGTCCAAATACATCAAACAGATTTTCCAAGTCAAGCCTGATAGAATTCTCTCCATAAGTCGTTCAAATGTGGCTGGGGCCCCCTTTAGCCAAAAAGTAAAATCCTGAATTGCCACAACCCACTCCCCGGAATGCAAAATGCAGTCTTTTCACGATCACACTCCTTTAACCCACATTGCCAATATCCTGACCTTAAATCAAGTGTTGACAGTCAGTGATTCCCACTTAAACTGTCCAACATATCATCAATACGAGGCGTACTTAGACAGTCATTGGCTGACAAGTCATTGATACGACGAAAATCACAACAAAACGTATTTTATTATCAGATTTTTTGGTCACCATAACTATTGGTGAACACCAAGCACTAGTAGAGGTTCAATTATTCCACGATCAGCCATATCTTGTATTTCTTTTTCCGCTGCCTCTCTCTTAGCTAGAGGAATTATATAAGGTTGTTTAATGGGAGGTGCAATTCCTGTATTGATTCCATGTTGGATCAATTCAGTGTACCCAATATCAGATGAGTATTTGGAGAACACATCTTGAAATTCTACCAATAACTCTTTAAGCTTTCTACTATCTGATTCACTAAGCGCTTGTGAGCTTTTATTATACAACTCTGTTACATGTTCAGGCTAGTCTAATTCTGGCGACACATGTACACCTATCACCCTTCTAATAGGTTTATTTATTACTGTCTTAACATAAGCATGTTCAAATTTAGCTGCTATTGTATTTTTATGAACAATTACTGGCTAGTGACTAAAGTTTGCCACTCTCAATGGTATTACATTTAAGTTGTGCTGAACCACCGCCTTTGCGATCAAAAGGCCAGTGTTCTCAACAAAGTTTTCGTTTGACTCAATAATACCAACAGAGTCATATATTACCATACCACAGACCTGACCTTTTATTATTTTCTCACTCTCTGGTGGAATTTCCACCGTTTCAGCAACCGAAATTCTACAACATTTAGGGTTTCCCTTATTTGTAAAACAAGGAATGAAATCTTCTCTTACTTTTATACACCTTTTACTGAAAAGTAAGTCAATCTTATGCTTCATAAAAAAAGTCCATTCCGAGAATGGCTGTGTCTTTTATTTCAGCTAACAAAAACTCATGTTTAAAACATGGTCACCCAACTTAATTTCTAAATCAACTTTTCCGATAAATTCAGAAGCTTCGCCTGTAGCCGTCAACAAACTCATTCTGACAGGTTTAATTAGTGGTCGGGATGAGGGTGGGATAGTATCAAAAATATCTTTTCTCAAAATAGAAACACTTGCTCCAGAATCAACTAACATAGTAACAGTTAACATATTTACATTGGCTAAAATAAAATATCACTCATCCTGACTCCAAGAAACACTTGAAATTATTGTGTTGGGCCTCTTTGGTCCTGTCGAGTACCGACCCTTGAGCTCGACAGCTGATCGTTTTCCGATTTTCTAAAATTTCCATTTCGTCGATAGTTGTTAAAACAACCGTCATTACATTGTCTTTTATTAAAATTGTTAGTCTGAAAACCTTTTCAGTTTAGACTATTTGTTTTAATGCTACGAACATCGTTCCGTAACATTTGAATACTATCCTTAATTTCTTTCATCTCATTCGGCAGTACCAAGGTATCAGCTGAGCGAACAGCTTTTCCTTTCTGCCTATCCGCCACCCTTAAAGCTTCCAAGCGGACAGCTATATTTTCCGCTTCATGTATGGTTTTTGGTCCATCCTCCCTCAATCGAAGCCTAATTTCAGATTCCGGTATGGCGTCAATAAAGTAATCCAATGCTAAAGTATCTCTGACTACAGGGGGCGTGCCCGGGTAAGCACTGCGAGTTAATTTCTTTATCGCTTGTGCTAACTCCGGTAAAGTTTCATTTCTGAAGCGAACTCGAGTTTGCAACTCGGCCCTGAAAACCTCAGAGCGTTGAACCAAACCGACTTTTCAAGGCTTCAACCAAATAATTGTGACATTCGTGGTCAGACATTTCGTTCAACAACGCCCTGGCACCCCCACTCAAGCTACTTGCCAAAAATAAGGCCTTGGTTTTTTGAATTCCACCCATGCAACTCTGCTAAGATATTAAACTGGGTAAGATATTCATCAAGATCGTCGGACCCATCGTCAAGTTGCGGTTTTATTTTGCAATTTATTTCGACTTTTTCTCTGGGACAATCGAGCCCCGGGGCATGACTATTGTTCATGTCATCTCGGTTATTAACGTCCATAGTTATTCTTGGGGTACTTTCTAGTCCTCTCCCGAGAAAATGTGTCGATCTGTTTGTACAAAGTATATTTTCAAGGTTTGCAAACATGTTTTCTACTCTATCTGAAAATTCAGATAGACATTCGTCAACTAATTGTAAAAATATTTTTGACAAATAATATTTTTGACAGTTCTATTTGATACATTTACCAATAATGTCTCATTTTTATTTTTATTTTTATTTCTTATTTAACATTTATTTAAATGAGTAGCCCTATTGTATATTTATAGTATTGTTATTGTACTTTCATTAATTTATATGTAGGATTTCAATTCTTTTATGTATGTAATTTCATATGTGCAATTTCTGGTTCTTTTGTCCCGTACATGGACCGTCAAAAACTTTTTTTTTGAAATTAAGACGCCATATTGGTTCTAAATATTATTTAAATAGACATTGATAAAGTCCCTCGGTGGGACGAAAATTTTGTCATTTAACGAAGTGTTTAATTCTTTATCACTTTGTTTTGTGTACTTGGTGTTGTTTTACAAACCAGTTTAGACGTTTATAAATTTTATTTTACTTGTATAGTATCGTTATACCGTAACGATCCAACACCCCGTAAGATTGATCGTTGACTGGTTTTTCAGATGTTGTATATATATATATATAAACATGTGTCCAAACAGAAGGTATAGCTATTGGATCTAGACTTGGCATGAGTTATGCTTGTACGTATATGGGAGAATGGGAAGCAGAATTGTTTAAACGTACAAAATACCAACCATTGCATTACTGGCGATTTGTGGACGACGTTTGGAGATTGTGGACACACGGACAGGAAAACTTAATACAATTGGTTAATTTAGCAAACAGCATTCACCCGAAAATACAAGTTGAACTACGATATTCACAAGATAGCATATAATTTTTGGACGTTCGCACTACATTAAACAATGGACGAATAAGGACCAATTTGTACCCGAAAGACACCGACAAGCACCAGTATTTACATATAAGCTCGAATCACCCGCGAAAAGTAAAGGCAGGGGCGTAGCTCCCTATACGCAAAAACGCAATTGCGTACACATAAAAAATCAGCTAAAAACGCAATATGCGTTTTTTGATGAAATCAAACTTTAAAAGTAAGATGACGTTCCATTTTTTGGTTTTAAATGATTTCTAAGCCAGATTGAAAATGATCCGATTCCAGATCTGGAATGTCTAGATTATGCACCGGAATTTCGTGATCATCCCAGAACGTTCTTCGCTTTATTTTCTTAATTTTTTAAGTCTTTATTGCAATATCAATATTGGTCATTGGGCATAACTTGACGTCCGTCTGTTCTAAGCAATGAAAGTAGAAATGAAAGTTAGTGAATTTGAAAGAAAAACGTCTAGTATATCAAAGCATCACAGGTCGTCATTAGCGGCAGAAGAAATAAGTTTTACCAATGTATTTACGCCTGTCTGTCTGAACATCCTCATCTACATACAGCAGACAGTAATTCCGAAGGTCTGTCCGATAGTCTGACAAATCAAGGCGCAATTCTTTTAAGATTTCATATGAATTTTCTCAATCGAAATTTTTAAATCAAGTCATTGCAATTTAAGGGTTCATTTCATGTGCAGTGAATTCATACAATGAATGAAGGTTAATCCAGAAAAGCGCTTCACACGCAGTTAAAATCTAGCATTTTGAATGTACTTTGTGTAAGATGTGGGTTGCTGTGTTCTCGACATATATCCCATATTCTTTCTTTCAAAAAAGTCATCATCTTCCATAGTGATTGTGGCTGGATTCATTGTGCAGTCCTCCAGACAAAGGAGGAATCTACATAACAACAACAAGGGGCCATTTTCGCTTTCCAAATCCCTACATACTAACCGACCAGTGAAAACCAAACACATAAAAAGCAGGGGTGTGGAAGAAAATTTTGAGAGGGACCATTTGCAGCATTTGTTGAAGAAATTCAATATCTCAAGGGGCCATTCTTTAAAATTTCATAAAAAAAATTCAAATCAAAAGGGGATATTTTCGGTCTCAAAGGGCAATTGGCCCATAGCCCCTTGCCTTCCCAATCCCTGAAAAAGATATCCAACCCTTCTTCGTGGCTAGAGGGATACATATTTTGTCAGAAAATTAAATATGTTGAGTTGTGACATGCAAGAAATTTAAAGACCAGTGCGTCATTCTTGTTCAACTGTTCATCCAAGAAGGATCATGTTCACAAGCTTGAGTAAAGATCTAATGATATCAACACTTCAACATTTTAACTTAAGTATGTTGTTTAGATAACGAATTATATGTCTTATCCTCAATACGTGTTTTCTATATCCATCTCCGGCACATACGACCTGACCGTAAAACACAGATAGTGAACTGTAGGCAGAACAAAACACACTCACGCAAACCTGTTCTGAAGTATGTAAATCTGGTAAAATCCAGAAGCTTCCGGGGGGCTTCGCCCCCCTGGACCCCCTACCATGGCTTTGCCTTGGACCCACTGGGGGTCTTGAGCTGCCTCTGACCCCTCGCCGAAATTATGCGTATACTTCGATTTGCTCTGGCTACGCCCCTGAAAGGAATCCATTCCATATGGTTTAGGAATCAGACTAAAAAGAATATGCTCCGAGGAGAAGGATTATGAAAGTAGGATGCAGGATTTAACGGAACACCTCAGAAAACGCGGATATAAAACAAACAATATTGGGGAACAGTTAGAAAAAGTTGATAAATTAGACCTGCAACATTTATTAAATTAAAACCAACCAAACAACTCCGATAGTATACCACTGGTTCTTACTTATAGTGATGCATTACCAAACATTCATTCTATTCTCTGGAAACATATGAACACTTTACACCGATCAGACGAATTAAAAGAAATGTTCCCGACTCCACCGTTAGTTGCTTACCGTAGAGACGAAAAATTACAAGAAATAATAATTCATAAAAAAAACACAATAATATGTTTTACCAATTACATGTGAACCTTGCGGTAAAAATTGTGCGCTTTGTAAATATATCATCAGAAGCGATACATTTTTCGGAACAGATGGCAAAGAGTACAAAGTAAAAGGCTACAGTATATGAATTGTAAAACTTCAAATTTAATTTACTCCGTGATATGCAAAAAATGTTGTGAAACGATGTATGTGGGACAAACGGGTGATACATTTTATCAACGTATGTTGCTGAACTTTTCTATGATTAGGACAAGAAAACATGATAATGCAGCAGAACATTTCTACATTGAAAACCACAGCGTAAACGACTTTATGGTAATTGATATTGAAAAGTTTTTGGAGAGGACACTTATAGAAAGTGTTAAAGAGTCGTTTTGGATTAAAAAAAAATTGAAAACGTTTTCCCCCGTTAGGACTTACTTCAATTGGACTTATAAATATTTAATTGCGTAAATATATATGTATTTTTTACCCCCCCTTTTTTTCGCCAATGTTGTCTCTGTATATCTATTGTCGTTTATTTATGACGTTCAACTAACTTTAATATCACGTTATTGTAACGTAGCTTGTTGCGATGTAACCTTCACATACAAATAAACTTCCGCTGAGGAAAGCCGTAAGGCCGATACATACGGAAATGAAGATATAGTTTTTATTATATTATCTTAGAGACTTTGATATATATATATACGTCTGAAAATTAAACCAAACAGTGTTAGAATTAGATTTTGAAGCTGTCAAATTTGTGTACTTCCCTCGTCGGGATTTGAACTCACACCATTGATACACTGCAGCACCATTCGCTTAGCTTTACGTATAGCGCCCTAGACCACTCGATTATATCCACTCCTTAAAAAAAGAGTTTCAATAGTGGTAGTGTTACCTTGTCTCGTAAGGACTTAATCTAGGGATAGACGTAAAACATGTGTATAAGCGTGTGTAGATGGTATATATATATATATATATACTTAATATTATATTTTGACAGCAATCTAACTCAGCAATTTTTAATATATTGTATAGGATAATGAAGAATTCATTATACAGTCACGGGAAATAAAGTATATTATACAAACGTCTAAGCAAGTGACAACCATTCAATAATATATATATATATAGCTTTTGCCATTTTAGCTGTGGGCATCATTACTTGTCGGTGGAGACGTGAAGATCGTAAATCCTACCAGGCACTGATAGCTTGCGCCATCTTTATTTGCCACTGGAGGTGTGAAGATCGTAAATCCTACCAATCATTGTTGGATTGCGCCATCTTTGGTTTCCGTTAGAGACGTGAAGACCGTATATCCTACCAAGCATTGATAGCTTGTTCCATCTTTGTGTGTCGTTAGAGACGTGAAGTTTGTAGATCTTACCAAGAATTGATAGGCCATGCTTTCCTTGTGACTCTAGCCACATCGAAGATGAGTTTCTATAGTAATACTGCAATTTATTTGTTAATGAGAATAAAACATGTTTACTACTATACTGTCATCAAAACCTAAACATTATTAAATTTAAGTATTTTATTTACTACTATTAACAAAGTAGAAATAGAAAAACTCTGCAATATAATGAAAAAGAAATACAACACTGTCGGAACAGTTCCAAGCTCCAGTAGAAAAAATAAAATAAGGAACAACCGATGTCTATAAAACACAAATACATGACCGCTCACTTTCCTGTCTAGCTACATGCACTTCAATGAAAATTGGCGGGGTTAAACAAGTTTTATGACCCAAATCATGGTGAAAGGATACAGCCATGAAAATTCTTTCCATAATACGAGTTAAATGACAACTTACACATATAAATGGGAGAACAGCATAACTATAAAGCTGTTCATGTAAGTGCATGTCCTCCTGGTTTTTATTTTTTTTTTGTATTCTTAAACACATGCTGCATACACCTGTAAAATTACAAATGCGAATCCCTCTTCATACATATACATGATTAATGAATCTCCTAACTTGATAAATGAAATTCAATATAAAATAGCGGGGCTATGGTACTTTAAAACACTTAATCCACGTGATCTCCTTTGTTTGTTACAATGTTTCTTCCGCTTTAACACTAAAACATACTAGACAATAGGCACTCATAATTGATGATATCTCAGATCAGAAAACTTTATTTGTATTGTTATAGAAAAACCGAATTCAAATAAAGTTTTCTTATCTGAGATATCATCAATTATGAGTGCCTATTTTCTGGTACGTTTTAGTGTTAAAGCGGAAGAAACACTTCATTGTTCATTGTTGAAAACAAGGAAAATTTTGTAATATACTTGAGATTTATAAAACTTAATTTTCAAAATTTTGTCACATTCACAGCTTTATAGAACATGCTAATGTTCACATATGAAATTGAACAGATGAAGCTGAATTGTTAACTCCAAAATTAAATATGACTTTAAAACTATATATATATATATTTATTTAGATTCACTAATATTTACCATGGCTCTGACGGCGCATTTTTAATATATTATAATACATTTGTTGGCAGATATTAGTATTTTATCCAGAGCCCGAGGATTTCTGGAAAAAAACATTTTTTTTTTACTTTAGTATGGAAGCATACATATTGTCCAGTTAGCTAAGGGTATAATGATATTTGGACAAGGTATGCTCTGGAACCATAGTGATTTTTTTTTATTGCTGCACAGTTTTGAAAATTTACCAGGTAAATAAGGAATACATTTTGTTGGTACATTTTTCAGAAAGATGTAAACCGAATGTAATGAGAACCCATTTAAATTATCATAATTATTCAGGTAATTACACATGATTGTTTATTTATACTTCAAAGATAAAAAAAAATATTGAAATTGTGAAAAAAAATGAATTGTTCTTTTTAGATTTTAGTTAATTTTCATGAAAAACGTATGAGGGTACCCATATTTGGTGCGTTGTGTTTGAATATTTAATCAAGGAAAAGGTAAATAACAAGTTGGGTTATCTTTTTCATAAAATAAAAATTGTTCACTAAAAAAGGTGCCTACCAACCTATGAATATGACCCCATATCTTGGTTTTAGAAAGACAGTTAACTTCAAATCTTTATTTTTTCTTCAATTATTCAGATGTTGTACAAAGAATTATTAAAAGTGAAAAAATAATTTGCGGGTCATGTTATGGTATGGGCCTGTCATCATTGTTGAATGAAAACACTCATTAGGTTTTGCTGTTTTTTTCTGTTTTTTTTTTATTTTTTAGCTCTCCTTAATGGCTAGGTGAGGTTTTACCATCACTTGGCGTCCGTCGTCTGTCGTCCGTTAACTTTTCACATTTTGAATTTCTCCTCTGAAACCCCTCAGCTAAATGAAGTGAAACCTGGTAGGAAGTATCTATGGAAGGACTTCTCTAAAGATTGCTCATGTTGTCCCGATCCATTAACAAATATGGCCGCCATATGCAATTCTTTTTTCTGATTGGCCGATTCTTAAAAATCTTCTCTGAAACCGCTTTGCCAAATGAACCGCAACTTTGTAGGCAGCATCTATGGCAGGTCCTCTATAAAGATTGTTCATTTCGTCCCGATCCTTTAACAAACATGGCCACCACAGGCAATTCTTGTTTCTGATTGGTTGATTCCTAAAACATCTTCTCCTCTGAAACCGATTGGCCGATTGAATCGAAACTTGGTCAGAAGCATCCTTGGAAGGTCTTCTATGAAAATTGCTCATTTAGATCCGATCCATTAACAAACATGGCCGCCACAGACAATTCTTGTTTCTGATTGGTTGATTTATAAAAAAATTCCTCTTAAAAACGCTTTGCGAAATGAATCGAAACTTGGTATGAAGCATTATTGGTAGGTTTTCTATAAAGACTGCTCATTTAGTTCCGATCTGTTAACAAACATGGGCAATTCTTTTTTCTGATTGGCTGATTTTAAAAAATATTATCCTATGAAATCGCTTTGCCAAATGAACCGAAACTCGGTAGGAAGCATCTATGACAGCTCCTCTATAAAGTTTTATCATCTCGTCCCAATCCGTTGACAAACATGGCCGCAACAGGCAATTCTCATTTCTGATTGGTTGATTTCTAAAAAAAATGTTCTTCGCTGAAACCGCTTTGCCAAATGAATCAAAACTTGGTAGGAAGCATCCTTGGAAGGTCATCTATAAAGAATGCGCATTTAGCTCCCATCCGTTAATAAACATGGCCGCCACATGCCATTCTTTTTTCTGATTGGTTGATTTCTAAATATATTCTTCTCTGTAGCTGCTTAGCCAAACGAACCGAAACTTGGTGGGATGCAGCCAATGGAAGGTTCTGTATTAAGTTTCCTCAAAGGAGAATGTAATGAGAGCGACACAGTATGAGTCCGCTGAACCTCTAGTTTTATTTATTTTGTGTTATGTGTTATTGTGTTATAACCAGATTCCTGCTTTAGGAATATTCCATACAATTTAGGTACACCACTTGCTCACATGGGGGCCCGGATGACTCATAAAATGCTATCACCAATACAACGTGAGTTCGCGCCCAGCTTTGTTAATTACCAAAACATGTGCACACGACTCGCAGCCGCAAGTGATAAAGTTTACCAGATGCTTGCCCATGGTCAGTGGGTTCTCTCCGGGTACTCCGGCTTCCCTCAACTCTAAAACTGGTCGCCATGATATAGCTGAAATATTGTTGAAAGTGGCGTTAAAACACCAAAAATCAAATCAAATCTTGTTCACATTATTATTTTAGAATTTGTTTAATTATTTGTCTCTTTGGAAAAACATCTTTCAGCTATTTTAATTATTCTTAGCATAGTTTCCATTCAATTGTGACCAAAAGTCTGTCTGGAATTTTCTATTGATATTGTTTTTGATTGTACAAAAACATATATGCAGTTTTGTTCACCAGTTTTCTCTTTCCAGTACAATCTTACATGTAATAATGACAGTTAATTTACATTAATTTACTTATAAATTGAATATACCATTTCATGATTCAAAAGCGAAGAGAGACAAAAGACGTAAGTGCATGTTTATGCTTAATAATGAAATATTAGACTGTTTCAGTCATTGTACACTAGTTATTCAAAAAACAATTATATGGAACAAATTTAAATAAGTAGAATTTCTGTAAAGATTTCTTGCTAAAAAGTTGTCTGAATCTTCAGGTAATGTATCAAGACTATGTGCATGACAAAATATGGACATTTAGATTTTATATGATTTGTTTTACTTAATTTGTGGATTTGACATTCTTAGCTCACCTTACCAAAGGCAATGTGAGCTTTTGCACATATTGTCCCGATCCATTCATAAACATGGCCGTCACAGAAAATTCTTGTTTCTGATTGGTTGATTTCTAAATAAATCTTCTCCTCTGAAACGGCTGGGCCAC
>MJUT01000158.1:213757-249864 GCA_002080005.1 Gigantidas platifrons
ACATATGAGGGTACCCATATTTGAAGACCCATACTTTATTTCAAATTATGAATGTTAACATGTATATGATGCTTTTGGTATGTTTGTTTTTTAATATTTAATAGAAGAAAAGGTAAAGAACAAGTTGGGTTATCTTTTTCTTAAAATGAAAATTTTCCACAACAAAAGGTGCCTACCAACCTACCAGTATGAACCCATACCTTGGTTTTAGAAAGGCAGTTAACTTCAAATCTTTATTTTTTTTTCAATTATTCAGAGGTTGTACAAAGAATTAAAGTGAAAATAATAATTAGTGGGTCATATTATAGTATGGGCCTGTCATCATTGTTGAATGAAAACACTCATTAGTTTTGGCTGTTTGTTTTCTGTTGTTTTGTTTGAACATATATATACCATTTCATGATTCAAAAGGGAAGAGAGACAAAAGACTTAAATGTATGTTTATGCTTAATATTGAAATATTAGACTGTTTCAGTCATTGTACATTAGTTATTCAAAAACCAATTATATTGAAAAAATGTATATAAGTGGGATTTCTCTAAAGATTTCTTGCTAAAAAGTTGTCTTAATCTTCAAGACTATGTGCATGACAAAATATGGATATTTAGACTTTATATGATTTGTTCTACTTAATTTGTGGATTTGGCATTTTTCGCTCACCTTACCAAAGGCAATGTGAGCTCTTGCCATCACTTAGCGCCCAACGCCTGTCGTGCGTTAACTTTTCACATTTTAATCTTTCGCTCTAAAACCATTGAGCCAAATGAACTGAAACTTGGTAGGAAGCCTCTATGGAAGGTTCTCTATTGAGATTCCTCATTTCGTCCTTATCCGTTAACAAACATGGCAGCCACAGGCAATTCTTGTTTCGGATTGGTTGATTTCTATGCAATCTTCTCCTCTGAAACGGCTTGGCCAAATGAACCGAAACTTGGTAGGAAACATCTATGGAAGGTTCTATATAAAATTTGCACATTTCGTCCCGAACTGTTAACAAACATGGCAACCACAGGCAATTCTTTTTTTTCGGATTGGTTGATTTCTAAAACATCTTCTCTGAAACCGCTGGGCCAAATGAACTGCAACTTGGTAGGAAGCATCTATAGAAGGTCCTCTGTCAATATTACTTATTTCGTCCCGATCGATTAACAAACATGGCCGCCACAAGCAATTATAGTTTCTGATTGGTCGATTACTAACAAATCTTCTCCTCTGAAACTGAGTAGCCAAATGAACCGAAATTTGGTAGGAAGCAGTTATGGAAGGTTCTGTGCTATGTTTCTACAAAGCAGAATGAAAGATGAGCGACACAGACTCAGCCCACTGAGCCTCTAGTATTTTATTCTCAAACACATGCTGCATACCCCTTGTGTAAAATTCTAAATGCGATTCCATTTACATACATAAACATGATTAATCAATCTACTGTCTTGATAAATACACTCCAATATAAAAATAGGGCACGAGTGGCTCAATGAGTTTGGTAGTTGGATAACCTAACAACTCATACAAGCCTATCACCAATACGGCGTGGGTTCGCGCCCGGCTTTGTAAATTACAAAAAGGGTGCACTCGACTCGCAGCCGCAAGTGATGAAGTTATGTACCCTTGATACGTAGTGTAAGGCGTTGAATAATCACATCGGATAAGTTCTCGAATATTGTCACTTTTTATATTGAGCAAAGCATACATGCACCACTGAAACTGATTTGATACTTGGATTTAGATAATAATTATTAATTTGGTCATTATGTATTATGCCATCAAGGAAAATACTGAATCAAGGGTTCCTCTTGGTTAAGTTGAAGTCATCACTTCGAAAGTTTTACGGTCGCCACCATGACTTGGTTGACCGTTATGGAATATCTGTGTCACAAATTACCACAGATATGGTCCACTTGTCGTAGACATTTCCAGGTCCTTTCCTCATTCATGACTTATCACTGGGATTGAACTAGATTAACACGGCGGGTCGCACTAGTGGAGCAGCAACTGCCTACCCGTCCGGAGTACCTGAGTTCACCCCCGGTTTTTAGTGGGGTTCAAGTTACTCAATCTTTAGCTTTGTGTGTATGGTTTGTAGATCATTGTGTGTCCTTTTCTACTTTCTTTCTTTTTTTGGTCATTGTGTTGTCAGTTCTTCTTCGCTATATGTATTATGATTACTCCTTTGGATTTTAAAACTCTTCTTATTAATTTGATCAAGTTATGAATATCATACTCCCCTATCGCAATAAAGCTGAAGATTACAAAACAACGTTTGAAGCTATAAATGTGAAGAAAAAACAATCTTGAACCCTCTCACATGTAATACAGATCATATGATGTGCATTGACTACAATGACTTCATCCCATAATTTTAATGGTGTTCGTGGTACTTCATCTTACATTTTCTTTGTAGATCATGGTGTGTCCTTTTGTCCTTTGTCCTTTGGCCATTGCATTTTATGTTCTTCGTCGATTTTCTGATATATTCAAATTTGTCTTCAAGAAAGAAAAGCCATTATCTGTAATCACCCACCTGTAAAATTGTGTAAGCCTAATTTACCTATGTTATTTAAATCAAACTATTTACCTATGTGGTTTAGAACATAGTAAAGTACTCTCGACAATAGAATTTTGCCTTACTTAATCATTAAGACCATGGATTTTCCCCATTGTTCCCCAAGGCAAAATTCTATTGTCTTGATTACTTTACAATGTTCTAAGTTTGTAAGAAAATGATAATCCCTGTCTTCATGATAAGTACTCGCCTTCGTTCGTACTTATTCATGAAGACAGGGATTATCATGTTCTTACATATACATGGACATCGTTGACACTGATGATATTATAGTATTCTGTTTTGATAATCGTGATTAAGTAAAATTTCTGACTTTGCTAAACATTATTAGTCAATACAAGATAAATGTCAACAACGATTTATGAATAAACATATACAACATCAAAACATACCTGATATATGGTAGATTGAATACAATGAAGTTAATCTAGATTAATATGAATTGAATTGTGATATATCCAAATCTACTATGAATCTAAACAGTGCTTGTGTAGTATTCACTATTTTTGTTACTGAAACAAGCTCAGACAACACTTTTACCCCACTTGACTAGGAGTAGCACAATAAGTGTCTTATATAAGAAATGATAGTATTGAATATCAGAATAAAAAGCATGCATTTAATTGGTTGAACACTCTCCATGTGACCTTCACTATTCCGCGATACAAACTGGGTTATTGATATAGACCGGTCCAAATACCGTGTATAGACTTGTGCTACCGGTCTATGCACAGTTTTTGAAACGGTCTATATCAGCATTAATAGACACTTTAAAACACCTTCAATGATCCTGATTAAAAGTACAAAAATGTTCATTTGTCTGAATGTAAGGTTTTATTTATTTCTGAAATTGCAGTTGTTGTTAAGGTTACTTGATTCCTTGAAAACAATTATATGTTGTGTGTCTTCAATTCAATAAACACAATAGTTACTCCGGCTCGGGCGATATCATTTTCACTGATTTGTACCATGACCCTTGGGCAGTCTGTAAATCCTGATATTGCCCTCCATATCAGTAACTATTATATAAGTATTTACCCATTGTGAGTATCTTAACTTAACTTTATAATAGAAGTACATTAACCGTTTAGTACCTGCGCATGCATCACGCAGATGAACTATCGTGTAAATAATGAAGTTGACAGCCACNCCCCCCAAGGAACAAAACTTAACTGTGCAATAGAAGTACATTCACCGTTAAGTACCGACTACACCAAGAAGACGGTTATGTTCTTGTGACCATCAAAACGACCTCAATAGGGAAGAAGTACGTGTATTTGAATCATACAATATCGAAATGATAGATATGAAGTAGCACATTTCATGTTGCGATGACATCGTAGGTTGTGCAATGGTAAACATGATAATGGTAGATCGTTGGTTTAAGCCCCGATCGGGTCAAACAAATGGCCATACAATTGTTATTTGTTGCTTCTCCGGTAGGCATACAGCAATAAGGAGTAAGATCGAAGACTAGTTGGTTCAGAATTAGAAAAAATACGTCCGTCTGGAACGACATATATATCCACCAACTGTTTAGTCAGCTTAGCACTAAGGAAATCTAACTAAGCGTGTTGGTTAAGTACAAAGCAACATCATTGTTATTAATCGAAGTATAACTTATTCTTCCTATGATATTGTTGAAAAGCTGCTCACTTGGAAATAAGCGACGCTCACTCAATCATTCACACACGAAAATCTTAAAGTGGCATTATCTGCCAAAATCGCAAATTTGTGTTACCCATAAAAACTATCAGATATAATTGATGCCTTAATAAAACGTGTTCCTGTAACTTATAAATGTTATGAAATGTACGCACATCGGGGAAAAATGTGCCACTGCTCGATGTTTTGAGATCGATCGAGAAATGGACGCCATCTTATTGATTATTGAACCAACCACTACCTAACCGCTAAAGACTACAATTGTGACAATGAATACCTAGTGATAGCAATACATGTATCTCGCATGTTTATAATATAAGCATTTTATGACAATGGACACCAAGTGATGCAAATATCACACACGTAACATGTTTATATATCATTAATTAAAATAGACACTAGTGATGGCAATAACTCGCACGTGTATGCTGAGTAATCATGACAACAGACACCTCCTAATGACAATCACTCACATGTTTTTGAGATAACTTTCTGTAATAATAACGAAATTGTGTGAAAATAAATCTCTACGCCGCTTCCCGGCCCTTCAGCCATCTTTTGTAAGCAGACGACCGTTTGCAAGTTTCTCGGAAGTTGCCTATATATACGCAACGATAAATCCAGAATTGCCCGAATACGTATCTCCTTATATGGAAAACCGCAGAAAATGTGATTAAAGTGCTATTCACCAGCCGGTGAATAGTCATTTGTGCTATTCACCGGTGAATAGTACTATTCAGAAAAATTGAATGAAACTATGGAAATAGTTTTTTTATTGCAATAAAATGTATATAGAAAAAGTATGAGAAGTATAATAATGTGAAATATTGACCATTATTTCATCATTTTAAAGCTATTTACCGATTTCCAAAACATATATCTTTTTTTTTGGAGGGGGGGGGGGCAAAATCATTGCTAATGCCGCTTTAAATAAACTGAAAGTTATATAGAAATAAAATGTTATTATTATTCATATAATATATATCTTCCTACATTTTATACATGTAAAACAGCAATGGCAAATAACTATTAAGTAACTACATTCTTCTTTTGTATTTGTAGACTTACGACGCAACATGCAGTTTCTTATAGCAGCAACAGTTGTTGTAATTTTACTTGTCGGTGTGGTATCATCATGCTCTACAGTCTGTAGTTGTGATTACACTTCAGAAGGACTTCAAGTTGACTGCTACGATAGAGAACTGAATAGTATTCCAACAGATATACCTGATAACACTTATGACATGTAAGTCTGGGATTACAACAAAAATTGTATGCTGTATTTGTTATATTATTAGTTTGAATGCATGTTTATTTAGTAAGGGTAAGCTAGAATAACTGCTTATACCTCAAATATGCAGGTACCGTCTGGTGGGTAGGGATGGTGCAGAGTTACCAAATTTCTTAACGATATATCTGTTGATTGTGTGTGTTAGGTCATAATTCCTGACAATGGAAGAAACAAAAAAATAACGAACTAGAACTACAAATGACCTCGGGATTAGTTAAAGGTAGTCACGTCGTTTGTCTGAAATCAGTTAAAACATTTGAAAAGGCCTCATTCTCTGAAATGCATTAAATATCAAGAAATAATGGTTATGACTTTCAAACACGTAAAAACTCAGGTAACCACACAGTGAAGACTCCTTTAACATCTAACATACTTTTTGGGTTTAATGAAAATCCATTTCTATTTTATTTTATTTGTTAAATATAACAAATTGGGATCGGACACTGTACTATTGTCTGTCAGGATTATTTACATTTTATTTTATTTTTTGAATATAATAAATTGGGATCAGACACTACACTATTGTCTGCCAGGAATATTTACATTTTATTTTATTTCTTAAATATAATAATTGGGATCAGAATGTCAGGAATATTTACATTTTATTTTATTCCTTAAATATAATAAATTGGGATCGGACACTACACTATTGTCTGTGAGGAATATTTACTGTTTTTAGACCCTCCAAACAATTTGGGGGGGGGGTACATAGGAATCACCCTGTCCGTCCATCCGTCCGTCCGTCCGTCCGCCCATGTACCTTGCAAGCGCAACTCCTCCTCAGCGGCTTATTGGTTTTTTTTATGAAATTTTACACACTTGTAGTACACTACATGCAGATGTGGATGAAGGAATATGGTTGCTGTCCAAAATTCAAAAGGGGATATAATTAAGAAATAATTCATGGAAGCCAGAATTTGTATACAGTTTTAACATGGGTAACATTATTTTCGTACAAATTTTATCCCGAGCGTTAGCGAGGGATAAATGCAACGAAAATAATGTTATCCATGTTAAAACGTGATACAAACTCTGGCTTCCATGAATTATTTCGATTCTAGTAGGAAAAATCTAACTTATTTATTGAAGTGGAAGTCGATAAAGGAAATGCATTTCATAGCAAAATTCACTAACCTTCATGTTTTACAGTTTACAGTTGTTTTTCTTGTATGTATAAATAGACTGTGATGCTATGAAGTTACTGATATTTTCCAATTTAATGGCATTTTGAATTTAGCAACTTAAACAAGTAAAATACTCACAAAATCTTAAAAATAAATCAGTAACCATGTCTTTCAATGTCATCAGCTTTCTTTTACAAACGACTTCCGGAAGATGTTAAATTTCAAAAGTCAAAGCACATTGATGGTTGTCTTAAGTATTTATTCCGGAAAAATATAGGTAAAAACAATACGGGCATTTTTATGTTTGTTATGCACCACAGTGCTGTATGAATACATAAATTCACTAGGGAATTATGTTTGTAAATTGTTCGTCAATGCGCATGAGCGAATTAAAATATATCGTGAGTTTTATCACTGTATTATTTATATAGCCAATGAAGGACGTCATGTTAGAATTCAACTTATACTTTCACGAAAAAGGGGAGGTGGCATGCACCTTGTAAGCGCAACTCCTCCTAAGCGGCTTATTGGATTTTTATGAAACTTTACACACTTGTAGTAGACTACCTGCAGATGTGCATGAAGGAATATGGTTGCTGTCCAAAATTTAAAAGGGGAGATAATTCAACTTATGATTTCACGAAAAGGGGGAGGGCATGTACCTTGTAAGCGCAACTCCTCCTAAACGGCTTTTTGGATTTTTATGAAACTTTACACACTTGTAGTACACTACCTACATATGTATATGAAGGAATATGGTTGCTGTCCAATATTTAAGAGGGGAGATAATTCAACTTATACTTTCACGAAAAGGGGGGCATGTACCTTGTAAGCGCAACTCCTACTAAACTGCAATCGGGGGTATCACTCAGTGAGGTCACTCACAGTTCTTGTTATTTCTTAAATATAATGAATTGGGATCGAACACTACACTATTGTCTGTCAGGAATATTTACTTTTTATTTCTTAAATATAATGAATTGGGATCGGAAACTACACTATTGTCTGTCAGGAATATTTATATTTTATTTTATTTCTTAAATACTTAGTATAATGAATTGGGATCGGATATAATGAATTGGGATCGGAAACTACACTATTGTCTGTCAGGGATGTTAACATGTTACTGCAATTAATGAATATATCAAATGCATAAGTTAAATATGACAGCAATGGTTACTTCATGTCAATATTTGATTGATATTACGGTGAATAGCGAGAACATCCGATGCACATGAAAACCAAATATCTAATCTAATTGGTCTAGTCCACACACTGATGTTAGGCCATATTAATTATATTTTACCAGTTGTTTGTAGGAGGTCTCATGTCCTATTGCGTTTTGTAAATGTCTGCGTTTAGTGATGTCCAACATTTTGTCATATCATATGTATTTACGCTTTGACTTCCGTGTTGTGATGTCCGCTACATCATTCGGTGTGTTTGGTACATCTTTGCTTCCTGTTGTTTCTAGAAGGACTCATGTCTTATTTACGTTATTTCTGCTTGTTTGTATATAATGTTGTCCAACACATCACATTGACTACATGAGCAGCATAGCGGGTGCCTTATAAGATGCAGGAACTGCTTTCCCTTTGCGGGAGCCTGAATTCACCCTCAGTGTTAATGAGGCGCGTTTTGCTAATCATTTTTAGCTCACCTTACCAAAGGCAATGTGAACTTTTGCCATAACTTGGGGTCGGTTGTCCATCGTCTGTCGTCCGTTAACTTTTCACATTTTAATCTTCTCCTCTGAAACCCCTCAGCCAAATGAACTTACACATTGAAAGAAGCGTCCTTGGAAGGTCCTCTATAAGGATTCCTCATTTTGTCCCGATCCATTAACACACATGTCCGTCACAGGCCTATCTTGTTTCTGATTGGCAGATTTGTAAAAATCTTCTCATCTGAAGCCGCTTAGCCAAATAAACCGACACTTGGTAGGAATCATCGATGGAAGGTCCTCTATAAAGATTGCTCATTTTGTCCCGATCCGTAACACACATGACCGCCACAGGCCATTCTTATTGCTGAATGGTTGATTTCTAACAAAAAATCTTCTCCTCTAAAACCGATTGGCCACATGAATAAAAATTTGGTAGAAAGCAACCTTGGAAGGTCCTCTATAAAGATTGGTTATTTAGTTCCAATCCGTTAACAAACATGGCCACCACAGGCAATTCCTGTTTCTGATTGGTTGATTTCTAAAGATCTTCTTCCCGGAAACTCCTCAGCTAATTGAACCAAAACTTGGTAGGAAGCATCTATGGAAGGTCTTCCGTAAACTTTGTTCATTTCGTCCCGATCTGTTAACAAACATGGCCGCCACAGGAAATTATTGTTTCTGATTGGTCGATTTTTGAAAATCTTCTCCCCTGAAACCACTTTACCAAATGAACCGAAACTTGGTAGGAAGCATCTATGGAATGTCCTCTATGCAGATTGCTCATTTCGTCCTTATTCGTTGACAAACATGACTGTCAGAAGCAATTCTTGATTCAGATTGGTCGATGTCTTAAAATCTTTTTCCCTGAAACTGCTTATTTAAAACACTGTAAGAACAGTTGAAACCAGCAAATTCATAGCAAATTGCATGGAATATTTGTTCTTAGGTTCCAAATTACAACGACTGGTTAGTCTAGACCAGATGTCGTACTATTCATAGTACATTTATTATTAGTTATTTGCTAAATAAGGAGGAATAATCGGAATGTATTCCATTTAATTCCAATTATTCACTGAAACATGTTATAATTCATTGCGTAGATGCTAGGCACCAATCAATCAATTAATCAATCGATCAATCAATGTAGATGAGGAATTTAATATATAAGATGTGTTCACCGCACGATATGAATGAAATAATGCTTAATTTGGCGTGTAGCACAATTCAATTTAGTCTTTTGCAAATGTCATGTGCAACCACTGTCAAGATCTTCAAATTGTATTTGGTTGAAGTAGAACAAGCTCTGACACAAATCTTCAAATTGTTGAAGGCGGTCAGTATTTAGTAGAAGTAGAACAAGCTCTGACCAAAATCTTCAAATTGTTGAAGGCGGTCAGTATTTAGTAGAAGTAGAACCAGCTCTGACAAAATATTTGAATTGTTGAAGGCGGTCAGTATTTAGTAGAACTGATACTAATGCCAAAGAGTATGACACAAGAGGAACAAATAAGAATTATTTGTACATAGTTATTTTCGCATTGTACCCATTGGATTAATATTCAAAGGAACCTTATCAAACATGACAACTTTATTTGATTTACTAATTTCTTTGTGAAGCCTGTGGAAAAATCATAGAACAGAAAGTGAAGTGTCTACATTTACATATATAGTATTACGTGCTATGCTATAGCAAATATCATACAAACTTTATTTATTTGCATCCCCTGTATAACTGGTAAAATATACCAAAAGGTATACAAAGACAAGAATGCACTCAAATGACAAATAATTAAACATTTATCCCTTCCTGTTTTGCAGTTTGTAGTCCACATAAAATTGCTTCGAGTATCAAATTCATATCCACGATCTTATAGTATACATTTTATATTTGCTTATCAACATGACAAATTCTATATTTCAACGAATCAAATGTCAGTATAAATAGAGGAATTGTGCATGAAAACTACAATCGGGATCGGCCTCAAAATAGATGGCAGCCATAAGTTGGATCGAGCTCTGTTAATCTTCATCAACCAGGAACTGCTTTCTCTTCGTGAGTACCTGGGTTTTGGTGAGGGCAAAGTATAAAGTAAATATATGTGTTGATTACTAATAGAGAGTTAAATTACAATAACATACCAGTGACATAGGACAATGCTTTCAGCAATCTACCAAACTTAAAATACCGGTAAGTATCATTTGCTACAAATGTATAACTCAATCATAACAATATATACCATTAGTAATGCATTGGGATAAAGTGAAACATAGATTGATAAATAAAAATTAGAGAATACCGAAGGTTCAATAAAAAATAGAAAATCCAGAGACAGAGGCAATACTGTCCAGAAGACACTGTACTAAGACAAGCAAAAACTACAAACATAGACATTAACAGTGAGGGTCCTTTGAGGACAAAACTTTTGATTACAGTTATGGTTTCAATTTTACTGGTGTTAAAGTTCTATTTCTATGTAGCACCAGTCCAGCAGCACCTGCATATGTACTATGCGTCTTTCAATTGAAACAATGTTCCTGTGTTATGCTATTTCTTGCTACATATATATTATTCTTTATTTAATATCTAATGTTGAAATGCAACTACACACAGCATCAAAGTTTTTAATTTTGATTGTATTTGCTCATTTATCTTTTATCTTGCAGCTATTTGGAAAACAATCAAATCACATCAATAAAATCTGACGCGTTCAACAACTTGAAGAACCTTTACCGGTTGTACGTATTCCTTTTAGTATTTTATTCAATTTTGTTATTCAATATAAACTAGAAAAGTCATCACGTTCCTTGTTAAACCGAAAATTCAATGATGAGATGAATGACTTGTGATCAGCCGCATATTCCTCTTTGTCATAACTAGTATTTCAGTAAGTAGGACTACCAGAACATTGTGCAATGGAAAGTTGTTTCATTAGAGCCTAAATCACCCCCTGCTAACGTTGCCATTTTTACTATGATAGCCGTGATACCCAAATTTAACTTTTATCCATAGTCAATTTATGATATTTGATGAAAATTATTTTAGGCAAATGTGTGTGTGTTTGTGCACCTGTTTCCAACACAATCATAATCTAATCAGATTCCATGTACTTATGTGTTTGAGGTAACTTTGCCCATGTGACTACTAGCTTGTGCCCTTCGAATTCTACAGATATCTCATCGATACAGAACTCCAACTTAGTAGTTATTCAATTTTCTGTGTAGTGCATTTTGTCTATTGTTCGTGCTTGACAAAATAAAAAAAAGTTAATTCAAGACCGAAATTTATCAATTTGTATTTTTTCTGACCATTTCAAAGATAAATGCGTTATAAATGATATTTTTAAACGATTTATGCATTCCCATGAGGACTGGTTTGTAATGCGTAGAACTGTCACATGTTTGGACAAACGAAATTTTTGAAAAAGAACGATAATTAAATCTATCCAGATGATCGTTGTAGTATTACAGTATGTACATTTGATTGATACTACTACATCAATAGACTTTATCCCAGTATGATTGCAATCTCTCTTTGCTAGCAGACACAGTGTCAGCCATATTTATAAACAATTAATTTGTTGAAAAAGTAGAAGCACTTGTAGTATTCTTTTTTCTATATGGATTCTTGTGAAGTTTTGATATTCAATATAAACTAGAAAAGCCATCGAAGTCCTTGCAAAATAGAGTATTCCATGATGAGATGAATGATTTATTATCAGCCAAAAAATCCTCTTTCTCATAATTTTTTTTTTGGTAAGTAGAATTACCATAGTATTATGCAATTAAATGTTGTTTCATTAGAACCCAAATACACACTGTTTACGATGACGGACACGTTCAACAACTTGCTGAACCTTAATATGTTGTAAGAGTTCCTCTTATTTTATTCAATTCTGTAACTTACAATATCTGTCTCTGTACAATTTATCTAGATTAAGAACAATTAACGCAGAATGTTCAAATTCCACAACAAAATAAAAATAACTGTTTTAAGTCTAATCAAACATACAAGTAAAGTGTAACAGATAAAGATTGAGGGTATTCATTAATTGAACGCGATTTTAAACCCATATTTGTAAATAGCTACATTAATTAGAATGGCTTGTTTATTTTTTCTTTAGAAGAATATAAATACATTTTATTGAAGCAACTCAAAATTACACAATATTTTGATATATGTATTGGATTAGAACAGAAAGCTACATATTTTATAAAGGATAAACATAAAACATATGTTGATTATTTATAGGTTGCTAGACCACAACGACATATCAGTGATAGAGGACAACGCTTTCAACAATCTACCAAACTTACAAAAACTGTAAGTATCATTTAGTATGATTTATGCATAAGTATAGTCCTAGTATGTCAATTGGAAACGATGAAATTGATATAAACGAAAATTATATGATCTTTAAGTTTGAGCAGATATTAAACAAACAAAAATATTTTAAGCAGCACTTGGTCCATCATCTGGTCTACATCAACATCAATTGTATGTCCCATGCTCCACTATATTGTGTTAGATATATATATATATATATATATATATATATATATGTAGTAGTGCTAGATTTGTTGACATTATTATATATGTGTATGATCTGTAGGGAGAGAACAGTCCATAAGTTGTAAAAACTTTTTGTCTAATCCCATTGCTGTTTTATTTGCCATAAAATAATATAAAAGTCAACTGTTCATGTGGTGTGATATATCTAGGTATGTATGTTTACATTTAAATCATGAATGGTTGAAGACTTATTATACTTTATTCAATGTGTTGCGTTGAAATACAACCATAAAAGGTATCACAGTTTCAAGTCTTGATGTATATGTTTTTTTACAGTTATTTGTATTCCAATAAAATCACATCAATCAAATCAGACATGTTCAGCAACTTAACCAGTCTTAATGAGTTGTAAGTATTCCTCTTATTTTATTCCATTCTGTAACTTACAATATCTGTACCTGTACAATTTATCTAGATTAAGAACAATTAACGCAGAATGTTCAAATTCCACAACAAAATAAAATAATTGTAATAAGTCTAATCAAACATACAAGTAAAGGTTAACAAATTCTAACAAATATAAAAAATTTAATTAGTGATAATGTATATATGTGCTAGAGGTAATGACTTAGCATCTGTTTCTACGATTTGATCATTAGATATATCAGCTGTTCTGAGGGTGTGGTATATTTAGTTATTCATGTTATCAATCAAATCATGAATGGTTGAATACTTACTAAAATAAACGTATTATACTTTATTCAATGCTACGTTGAAATACAACCACATAGAGTATCACAGTTTCAAGTATTGATGTATATATATTTTTTTATTTTACAGTTAATTGCATTCCAATAAGATCACATCAATCACATCAGACACATTCAACAACATTACGAAGCTTTATTGCTTGTGAATATTCCTCCTATTTTGTTTTTAAATTATATGACTAACAATACATGTATATGTATAATTTATGTCTTTCAAGAACAATTTAGGCAAAATATTAAAATTCCACAACAAAATAAAATAACTGTTTTAAGTCCAATCAAACATACAAGTAAAGTGCAACAGGTAAAGATTGAGGGTATGCATTAATTGAACGCGATTTTAAACGCATATTTGTAAATAGCTACATTAATTAGAATGGCTTGTTAATTTTTTCTTTAGAAGAATATAAATACATTTTATTGAAACAACTCAAAATTACACAATATTTTGATATATGTATTGCATTAGAACAGAAAGTTACATATTTAATAAAGAATAAACAGAAAACATATGTTGATTATTTATAGGTGGTTAAACAACAACGACATATCAGTGATAGAGGACAACGCTTTCAACAATCTACCAAACTTACAAAAACTGTAAGTATCATTTAGTATGATGTATACAAAAGTATATTTATCATATATGTCCATACATGTCATAGATAATATTTGTTTTTACAAAACAAGTTGCTGACAAATGTGCCCTCCGAACTCTACAGATACCGGCATGTCATCGATACAGAACTCCAACTTAGTGGTAACTCAATTTCTGTGTATCGCATTTTTTCTTTTTTTTCGTGCTTGACAAAATAAAATAAGTTAATTCAAGACCGAAAATTATCAATTTGTATTTTTTCTTACCATTCTAGAGATAAATGCGTTATAAATGATATTTTTAAACGTGTGTATACATTCCTACTAGGAATTGTTTGTGATGTGTAGAACAGTCACATCTTTGGACATATGAAATGTCTGAAAAAGAACGAAAATTAAATCTATCCAGAAGATTCTTAAAGTATTTTAGTATCCCCATTTGATTGATGCTACTACATGAATAGACGTTGTCCCAGTTTGATTGTAGTCCCTCTTTGACAGCTGTCAAAATGTTAACCATATTTATAAACAATTACTTTGTTAAAAAAATAGAAGCACTTGTAGTATTCTTTTCTCTATATGTATTCTTGTGAAGTTTTGTTATTCAATATAAACTAGAAAAGCCATCGTGTTCCTTGTAAAACAGAATATTCAATGATGAGATTTGTTATCAGCCAAAAGATCCTCTTTCTCATAACTAGTATTTCAGTAAGTAGGATTACCATAGTATTATGCAATTAAAAGTCGTTTCATTATAACCCAAATAATCACTGGTTATGATGCCGGACACGTTCAACAACTTGCTGAACCTTCATCTGTTGTAAGTATTCCTCTTATTTTATTCCATTCTGTAACTTACAATATCTGTTTCTGTACAATTTATCTAGATTAAGAATAATAAACGCAGAATATTCAAATTCCACAACAAAATAAAATAACAGTTTTAAGTCTAGTCAAACATACAGGTAAAGTGTAACATATAATGATTGAGGGTATTCATTAATTCAAAGCGATTTTAAACCCATATTTGTAAATAGCTACATTAATTAGAATGGCTTACTTACTTTTTTCTTAGCAAGAATATAAATGTATTTTATTGAAGCAACTCAAAATTACAAAATATTTTGATATATGTATTTTATTAGAACAAAAAGCTACATACAAAAAATGTATTTTATAAAGTATAAACATAACATATATGTTGATTATTTATAGGTGGTTAAACAACAACGACATATCAGTGATAGAGGACAACGCTTTCAACAATCTACCAAACTTACAAAAGCTGTAAGTATCAATTAGTATGATTTATACAAAAGTATAGTCCTAGTATATGTCAATTGGAAACGATAAAATTAGTATAAACGAAACTTCTATGATCTTTTATAAAGTTCGAGCAGGTATTAGACAAACAAAATTATTTTAAACAGTCTGTCATCTGGTCTACAACAACATCATTTTTATTGCCCATGTTCCACTATATTGTGTGAAATAGTATCTATATATGCGTATGCGAGAGATTTGTTGACATTATTATATGTGTATGATTTGTAGGGAGAGGACAGTCCAATAATTGTGATAGATTTTTGTCCAATCCCATTGCTGTTTTATTTGCAATAAAATAATTTTATAAAGTCAACTGTACATGTGGTGTGGTATATCTAGGTTTGTATGTTTTCATTCAAATGATGAATGGTTGAAGACTTACTAAAAACTTATTATACTTTATTTAATGTGTTGCGTTGAAATACAACCATATAGAGAGTATCACAGTTTCAAGTAATGATGTATATTTTGTTATTTTACGGTTATTTGTATTCCAAAAAAATCATATCAATCAGATCAGACACTTTCAGCAACTTTGACGAGTCTAAATGAGTTGTAAATATTCCTCTTATTTCATTCCATCCTATAACTTACAATACATGTATATGTACAACTTATCTAGTTTAAGAAGAATTTACACAAAATACTCAAATTCCACAAAAAAAATAATTGTTTAAATTCTAATCCAACATACATTATGATCAGTATAATTGTAAATATTGAATATATGTATTCCTATATGTTGTATGACATTGGTTAATACAGAATTGAATGTAAAGTATAACAGGTAAAGTTTGAGGGTATTCATTAATTGAACGCTATTTTAAACCCATATTTGTAAATAGCTGCGTTAATTAGAATGGCTTGTTTATTTTTTGTTTACAAGAATATAAATACATTTTATTGAAACAACTCAAAATTACAAAATATTTAGATATATGTATTGTATTAGAACAGAAAGCTACATATTTTATAAAGTATAAACATAAAACATATGTTTATTATTTATAGGTTGTTACACAACAACGACATATCAGTGATAGAGGACAACGCTTTCAACAATCTACCAAACTTACAAAAACTGTAAGTATCAATTAGTATGATTTATATAAAAGCATAGTCCTAGTATGTCAATACATGTCATAGGTAATATTTGTTTTAATATAAAACAAGTTGCTGAAAAATGTGCACTCTGAACTCTACAGATATGTCATCGATTCGGAACTCCAACTT
The DNA here is from genome assembly GCA_002080005.1 of Gigantidas platifrons. Classification (NCBI taxonomy): domain Eukaryota; kingdom Metazoa; phylum Mollusca; class Bivalvia; order Mytilida; family Modiolidae; genus Gigantidas; species Gigantidas platifrons. The sequence goes on from MJUT01000158.1 coordinate 230,503, forward strand.
AGTGGTAACTAAATTTTCTGTGTAGCGCATTTTGTCTTTTTTCGTGCTAAACAAAGTAAAATAAGTTAATTCCCGACCAAAAAACTATCAATTTGTATTTTTTCTTACCATTTTTAAGATAAATGTGTTATAAATGATATTTTTAAACGTGTTTATACATTCCCACGAGGAATTGTTTGTAAAGTGTAGAAAATCCACATGTTTGGAAAACAAACGGAATTTCCGAAAATGAACGACAATTAAAGTTATCCAAATAATATTTACAGTATTTCAGTATCCACATTTGATTGAAGCTACTACATGAATAGACTTTGATCCAGTATGATTGTATTCCCTCTTTGACAGCAGTCAAAATGTTAGCCATCTTTATTAACAATTACTTTCTTGAAAAAGTAGACGCACCTGTAGTATTCTTTTTTCTATATGGGTTGTTGTGAACTTCTTTTTATTCAATATCAACTAGAAAAGTCATCATCCTCCTTGTTAAACAGAATATTCAATGATGAGATGAATGACTCGTGATCAGCCAAATGTTCCTCTTTGTCATAACTAGTATTTCAGTAGGTAAAGTTACTTATCATTGTGCAATGAAAAGTTGTTTCATAAGAGCCCAAATCACCCATTGTTTAAAATGACGGTTTTACTATGATAGCCGTGATGCTCAAATTTAAGTTTTATCCATAATCTGATATTGTTTATAGTGGCGTTAAACACAATGAATCAAATTAGCCCAAATTTAAGCTTACGTTATTATCAATTTATGATGTTTGATGACAATTATCTTAGACAAATATGTGTGTGTTAGTGCACCAAATTCTAACGCAATCAAAATATAATCAGTTCCATGTACATATGTGTTTGAGGGAACTTTGCACATATGTCTACTATTTTACCATTAGATAAAGCAGCTGTTCTGAGGCTGTGAAAAAATTAGTTATTCATGTTGTTAATCAAATCATGAATGGTTGAAGACTTACTAAAAACGTATCATACTTTATTCAATATGCTACGTTGAAATACAACCACATAGAGTATCAAAGTTACAAATATTGATACATCAAATCAGACACGTTCAACACCATTACGAAGGTTTATCGGTTGTCAATATTCCTCTTCTTTGGTTTACATTCTATGACTACGAAGGGAGAGGGGGTATACTGTTTTACATTTGTCTGTCCTTCCCTCTGTCTGTCCTTCCGTCTGTCTGTCCTTCCATCCGTCCCAAGATATTATGCGTGGGTATCATAAGTGAGCATTAGATCACAGTGCATCTTGTTTATGTTGTTTATGAACAATTTATGTAAAATATTCAAATTCCACAACAAACTAAAATAACTTTTATAATTCTAATCAAACATACAAGTACAGTGTAATAGGTAAAGTTTGGGAGCATTCATTCATTGAACCCTCTTCCAAACAACGTAATTGTAAATAGCTACATTAATTAGAATGGGTTGTGTATTGTTTCTGAACAGGAATATGAATACATTTTATTGAAACAACTCCAAATTATGCAATGTTTTGTTATATGTATTTCTTAAGACAGAAAAGAAAGCTACAGACTCACTTGTACAGACTTAATAAAGTATAAACATAAGATATTTGTTGACTCATTATAGAGAGTTACAGTACAATAATATATTAGTGATTGTTTAAGACAGAACAGAAATGTATCACTTTAATAAAGTATAAACTTAAGATATATGTTGATTATTTATAGGTGGTTACACAATAATAACATATCAGTGATAGAGGACAGCACTTTCAACAATCTACTTCAGTTGCAGCGTCTTAGTATCATTTGTTTAAATGTATATAACCACATTATGCCAATACATGTCATAGTTAATGTTTTATAATAACTAAACAGTGATATATATAGATATAGTTTGGCTTTAGTGTTGAAATGTGCATATATAGAAAGACAATGGTTTTAGATATAATTTCAGAATAAAATAGTACAGAAGGCCATCGGAAGACATAATAGGGAAACAATTGTCCACTTTGAACCTAATTTTAATTGCCCATTCTATTTTTCGTCACCTTTAACCAACTGACAAAATACTATTAAACAAAGTGTTGATATAATCCGAAAAAAACTTTTTGAAAGATCAGACAATTCTTCAAAAATCCTTGACTTCATAACTTAGTACTCAAAATGTGTGATATAAAAACAATGAATACAGAGTGCAAGCTCGATTGTATGTCCCGGTGGTCAATTTTCATCCATGGTAAATTCACCCCCTTTATTGAAAACTGACCCCCCTGTATGGTAAATTGAACTCCAATGGTATGTTAACCCTCATTTATAATCAATAGATAGGCAAGGGGTCAAAATACCATGGATAGGGGGTCAAAATACCATGAGTAGGGGGTTCGATATACCATGGGTACGGGGTCAAAATATCATGGGTAGTGGAGTCGATATACCATGGGTAGGGGGTCAGGCTACCATGGGTAAGTGGGTATTTATGCCATGGGTAAGGGGGTAAAAATACCATGGGTAGGGGGTCGATATACCATGAGTATCAGGGTAAAAAAACCATGGGTATGGGGATCGATATAACATGGGTAGAAGGGTCAAAATGCCATGGGTAGGGGGTCAAAATGCCATGGGTAAGTGGGTCAATATACCATTGGTAGGGGGCTCAAAATACCACGGGTAAGTGGGTCGTTATACCAAGAGTAGGGGGTCGATATACAATGGGTAGGGAGGTCAAAATACCATAAAATACCATGGGTATGGGGGAGGTCGATATGCACTTGCTAGGGGGTGTAAATACCATGGGTAAGGGGGGAAATACCATGGGTAGGGGATCGATATACATTGGTTAGGGGGTGAAAATACCATGGGAAAGAGGGTCAAACTACCATGGGTATGGTGTTCGATATACGATGGTTAGATGGGTCAAAATACCATGGATAGAGGGGTCAATATACCATAGGTAGGGGGTCAAAATACCATGGATAGGGGGTCGACATACCATAGTTAGGGGGGTCAAAATACCATGGATAGGGGGGTCGATATACGATGGGTAGAATGGTCAAAATATCATGGTTAGTGGGGTCGATATACCATGGGTAGGGGTCAAAATACCATGGGTAAGTGGGTCAATATACCATGGGTAGTGGTCAAAATATCATGTGTACGGGGGTCAAAATACCATGGGTAAGTGGTCTTTATACCATGGGTAGGGGGGTCGATATACCATAGGTTGGGGGTCGAAATACCATGGGTAGGGGGGTTTGATATACCGTGGGTAGGGGGCAAAAATACCATGGGTAGAATTCCAATTCAGTATGTACTGCTATAATGCAATGCAAAATTGAGACCGCAGTTAGAGCTTCCCTCTAATATTCATTCAGTCTTATATATGCAGTAACCATTATAACACTATTAACACATCTTAAAAATGTATCAAATAATCTAATACATCCTGTCAAAAGTTTATTGTGGATAATAAACTACATGTGTGTGCTTCAGTTAACCTGTGCCACAGGTATAAAAGGTAATTAAGATATTATTATGACACCAATAATTACCAGTTCTACTTTCACACCTTTTCAATGGATTAATCTGTTGTAATTGGAAAGAATCATTCTTCTTGACAAATAAAATATGTGTAATTGAAGCATATAGCTACAAAAAGGATTTCGATGAATTTAATGGTGTAATGTCTTTCTTCTTTAATATTAAGCAAAAAAATATGTAAAGGACATACCATACAGTCTTAAAACTGTTTTCACTGAAATTTTGAAAACTAGAATATTTAAATGAGATACTAGTATTATTTGTTTTTACAAATATATATCAAATCATATGAAGCCATTATTTTTTTACAACAGTATAGTTTTGATTTAAGTTTAAATTAGAAAACTATAGGATAATTTATCAATATTATTTTGTGATTGAAATGAAGAGTAATATTTTAATCAATAATTAATTTTACTTTTTTTTAACATTTGAATAGCAAATATATCCTTATTTCTTATTTATATTTATAAACCTTTCTACATTATTTTTTAATAAATTTTATTAAAAAAAACATATACATTATACAATGTATATTATACAAATATAGCCTTCCATTGAGGTCAATACATAGATTTATAGACCTATGAATATGTTATGTCTATAAATCCATGGTAGGCTATAATTGTTTTATCATTTTTCAATATTATTCTATAAATTATTATTTAACCACATATCATTCCAAAATATTGAAAATACCAAGAATTTACTATATAAATCCTTGCAAATACTAAGTAAACAAGTAAACCTTTGTTTATATAGGGAATCTCAGCGAATCCAATTTTAAGAAAAATATCACTTTCATGATATACAAATTTTGAAAATTTTATAATTTTGAATTTTTTGGCAAATTTTATGAAAATGGTATATTGAATCCCCTACCCATGGTATTTTGACCCCCCCCCCTTATCCACGGTATTTTGACCCCACTACCCGTGGTAGTTTGACCCCCTACCCATGATATTTTGACCTCCCCCTACCCATGGTATTTTGACCCCCCTATCCATGGTATTTTGACCCCACTATTCATGATTGAACCCCCTACCCATGGTATATTGAACCCTTTTCCATGGTATATTGACTCCCTACCCAAAGTATATTGACCCCTACCCATGGTATTTTGACTCCCTACCCATGGTATTTTGATCCCTACCCATGGTATTTTGACCCCCTATCTATAATATTTTGACCCCTCTACCAATGGTATTTTGACCCCCCTACCCATGGTATGTCCAACCCCTATTCATGATATATTGACCCCCTACCCATGGTATTTTTACCCCCTACCCATGGTATATTGACCCCCTACCCATGGCATATTGAACCCCTATCCATTGTATATTGACCCCTTTACCCACGGTATATTAACCCCCTACCCATGGTATTTTGACCCGCGTATCTATGGTATTTTGACCCCTCTACCCGTGGTATTTTGACCCTCCTACCAATGGTATATTGACCACCCTACCCATGTTATATTGATCCCCTACCCATGGTATATTGACCCCTACCCATGGTATATACAACCTCTATCCATAGTATTTTGACCTCCCTATCCATGGTATTTTGACCCCCTACCAATGGTGTTTTGACACCCCTACCAATGGTATTTTGACCCCCCTTTCTATGGTTGAACCCCCTATCCATGGTATATCGAATCCCTATCCATGGTATATTTACTTTCTACCATGGTATATTGACCTCCTACCCATGGTATTTTGACCCCCTGCCCATTATATTATTACCCCTCTACCCATGGTATTTTGACCCTCCTACCCATGGTATACCCAACCACTATCCATGATATATTGACCCCCTACCCATCGTATTTTGATCCCCTACCCATGGCCTATTGACCCCCCTACCCATGGTATGTCATACCTCTATCCATGGAATATCGACCCCCCTACCCATGGTACATTGACCCCCCTACCAATTGTATTTTGACCCCTACCCATGGTATATCAAACCCTCTCTATGGTATTATGAACCCCTCTCTTTTGTTAGGAATGAGGGGGGTCAATTTACCATAAGGGGGTTCAAAATACAATGACGAAAAGGTGACCCCGTGGTCAATATATCATATGAAAATTGACCCCGGGTCCAATATACCATTGAGAACAAAATACCATATGACACCGGATTAAACTAGTTCTATGGACGCAAAACCCCCTTCTTACTGACATGAAGCGATAATACAAGGCTTTCCACGTGTGAGTAAAATACCAACTCTCGTATATAACCGTAAAAAGACGGTTATTATAAAGACGCTATAATTTTGAACATTTCTATGAGATTAAATGATTAAGCTTCTGTAATTATTTTATTTTTGATACGTTCTTGTATAAACTCTGCATAAAAGAGTAAAAGATAAAATCAGTAAGGAGAGGGACACAGCTTGTTCCCTTGTGGATTTCGATGATTTAATGAAAATGTGCCCTCAACCTTGACAAATATGTCATCGATAATGAACTCCAATTTAGCTACTTTTGCCTTTTATTCGTGATTGAAAATTGAAATAAGTTAATTCGATGAATTTCCACGAGGAATGGGTTTGTGTAGTGTAGAAAAGTCACATGTTTGGACAGATGAAACTTTCGAAAAAGAACGAGAATTAAAATTATCCAGAAGATCTTAACAGTATTTTAGTAGAAGGACTGGTTATACACCTTTCTCTGTATGGATTTCTGTGAAGTTTTGGTATCCAATATAAAGTAGATAAGTCATCATATTCTTTCATTAATCGGAATATTCATTGATGACATGAATGACATTTGATTATCCAAAAAACTCTTCTTTCTTATAACCATTATTTCAGTAATATGACTGCCAGAATTCTTTGAAATTAAAGGTTCTTTGATTGTAGTCCCATAACCCACTGTGTATGATTCCGGATTTACCATGATAACCGTAATGCTCAAATTGAAGTTTTATTTATAATCAATTCATGCTTTCGCAGCCAATTCTGACACGTCAATATCATAATAGAGTTCTTGTACATGTTCGTTATAGGTAACGACTGTTCACATGTGTCTACGATTGTCTCGATTACAGATATGATTCGTTCTAACGATGTCGTATATTAAGCTATTTAATTTATCAATCAAATCAGGAACGTTAGAAGATTTAAAACATATTTGTTATACTTCATTCATTATACCACTTCATAGAGTATCAAGTTTCAAGTATTCAGTTTTCTTTATCTTGCAGCGAATTGGATTCCAATAAAATCACATTGATCAAATCAAAAACGTTCAACAACTTGACGAACCTTAAAGAGTTGTAAGTATTTTTCTTATTTTATTCCATTCTGTAACGTTGATACATGTATTTCTATAGTTTATGTTGTTTAAGAACAATTTACACCAAATATTCTAATTCCACAACAAAATTAAAGAACATTTTTATTCCAGTCAAACATACACGTACCATGTAACACCTAAAGACTTATATTAACCATTGCTAGAAGCCAATTTTGTTAAGCAGCTAGCCAAATTACATATGGGTACCTCTGAACAAGAATAATACATTTTATTGAGACAAATTCAACATACAAGTTCAGTTTAAAAGGTAAATACGTGACGGTATTCATTACTTGAATCCATTTTGAAGCCCATGTTTGTAAATAGCTACATTAATAAGAATGTGTTGTGTTTATTGTCTTAGCCAGAATATAAATACATTTTATTGAAGCAACACAAATAGGTACAGATTGTATAGAGTATAAACTAAAGACATTTGTTGACTATTTATAGGGAGTTACAGAATAATAACATATCAGTGATAGAGGACAAGGCTTTCAACAATCTACCAAACTTACACACAATGTGAGTATCATTTAGTTATGATTTGTACAGATGCATAACCACATCTTGTCAATATATGTTATAGTTAATGTTTTAGAATAAAACAAAGTGATATATAAACGGCTAACATGTAGCACAACAACATCAAACAAGATCTTAAAATATAACAAAAATAACTATAAGTCTACAAAAAGACTATAATTATAATCAAATTAACGGATATTTCGCTTGACCGACAAGCTTCAACAGCATCTGTAATCTGATTTGATAGACTTATAGTTATTTTTGTTATATTTTAACAACTTTTTATTTTGTCGTGCTACATTTTAGACGTTTATTTATTATTTTTGCTTGTTTGCACAGAATCGTTAACACTTGTTTCCGATATACGTAGTCGGGCATTAGTTTGGAAATAAAAGATGCTTCAAACGAATATAAAGAGAGCTGCTGGTGTTTGCTATGATATAAATATTAGATAATACACAAAGCCATCATAAGACACAATAGAGGAATACAACTCAACCAACCTGAAGTCGTCTCCTTTGTCATAGAGTCTGATACATAGTTGACCCTTGGTGTCAAATTTCAGATAAATTACATACATACACACGTGATTATTGTAAGGATATTCCATCCATTTACATGTAGGGCAGACGATGTAAATAAACAAAATAAATAGAGGGGATTTTTTCAGGGACTGCTACTCTTTCGGATTTTTGTATGTGTTTGCGTTCCTCAATCTTTAGATTTCTTTGTAGTCAACCACGGCTTATAACACAATATTACTGTTTTTTAATATGAAGCTATATTTCAGGCGCATGGGAAACAACCCTATATCATTTGTTAGTGAAAATGCGTTGGAGAATCTACCACGGATAGAATCACTGTAAGTTTTATGGTATGAAGTGTTATAGTAATGTGAGTCAATCAGTCAGTCAGTCAGTCAGTCGGTGAGTGGGTGGGTATGTGCGTGGGTGGGTGGGTGGGTGCGTGCGTGCGTGAGTGAGTGAGTGAGTGAGTGAGTGAGTGAGTGAGTGAGTGAGTGTTGTTAAACGCCAATTCAACCTTTTTTAGCTATATTATGGCGAGAACATCTTAATTTCCAATGAGATGATGATGAGTCCGCTTTGTTCTAGAACAACACGCTGAGTTGGATTTTCATAGTGCTACATCACTAAAACAACAGTTCGCGGGTAGACATGTCGCTCCACTGGGACATATTATTCTGATTCCGAACCAACCAGTCTTTGCTCTTTCTCCTTAATGCTGCGTACTTAGCGGAGAAGTCACAAATACTAATTTTATAGTCTTTGGTTTGACCCGACCAGGATTCGAACCCACGATCTACCGTATTTGAGGCGAGCGAGCTAACCATTACGCCACCAATGCGGTTGTATGGTAATGTATATAGACACGAAATATAATATATAAATTCAACTTTATGATGACACTGGTTATGTGACCTCACAGAAATAACATGTGCTTTGTCAGTTCTCTTGTTGATACCTGTATCAGCTTTACACTGGTTTTGTCTAATTTAATTATGTTTTATTTCAATATAAATATTTTTTATTGCTTCACATGAGTAATTGGCATTCTTTTTTACGTACCACGTACCAAGCCTGGATAGTGAGCGGTCATGTATATGTTTCTTATAGGTATCGATTGTACCTTTACTTTTATGTATGTGTAATCTTTATTACAAACCTGCCACGTGGATCGCTCATGCGAACATATTTAATATCAATTAGTCATAAACAGAGGTATTTTTATTTCTAGTGATTTTGATATGTATTGCGGTGGTTGCGATAACGTCCCATTCTGGAGGTGGCTTAAACTAAACCAGAAGTTTTCAACCTCTATAACTTGTAGTGACTATGATGACGAAAAACTGTCCAACCTACAAGCAAATAATGTTACAGATTGCTTTAGTGAGTAGTTAAGCACTTTTGGGTTTGAAAATGTTGTCAAATTATTCGTCTATGAAGTAAAGTTTGATCATACCAAAGGTGTCATCAGAAGCTATAAATATAAGGACGGACAACATAATGGCAAAGGGAAAAAAGACAAAATGACAAACAACGATCTATAAAAAAGTACACAGAAAACTAAAGATCGAGCAACACGAACACAACTAAAAACCGGGGGTGAATTCAGGTTCTGCGACAGGGTAAGCCGGTCCCGCTCCACATGTGGCACCCGTCATCGTGTTACTCTTGATTCAAACCCAGTAACAGGTCATGTATTAGGAACGATAAATGAAAATTATCTATCCCTCATTCTTGAAGCAATATTTATCTTCATAAATGTACTACTTTTCCATATATTTTCATATATACATAGATAAATCTATTGGACAGTGTACATAAGTCGGAAATTGTTACTATGATTCATACCACGAATTTTGAAATGCATAAAGGTTCCAAATCATGTCTGAAATATGTGAGGTATATAAGGGTTATATAGGGAATATTTTTAAGAACTTGATTACATTCAGAGATTATATAACGCTACACTCCCCTTGATATCTGACATACCTCTATCAGATGAACTTATGGTCAACCAATGAAAACGACGCCGGTTAAATAGTAACAGCACCTTTCACACCTTTATATTATTGTACCACAAACGTATAGATGTTTTTTTTGGGGGGGGGCGGGGGTTAAAATGTATTCATTTACGAAAGTTCATCTGGATATGACCTTTAATCAGGATAAGTCAGATGTGAAGGGGGTAGCGTAAAAATGACTCCAGGAATGTTTTCGTAAACACATGGGTTTTCTATGAAATATATAGGGGAAAGTGTTGAACACTTGTGTCCATTTACTTTAAACTATTCATCACTTTTCGTACGTCGTCTGTCCGTCAACATTTCATATTTTAATCTTCTCCTCAGAAACCACTGGGTCAATTGCAACTAAACTTTGGTGGAATAGTCCTTGGATGTTCCCCTTCCAAAATTGTGTCCGATAGATCCGCCCTCCATTCAAGATGGTTGCTGTTATTAAAAATATAAATTTCTTCAATTTGCCATTACTGCTTTATTATAAATCTAAATGAGCTCAAATGTTTACTGCAGTTACATGGTAAGGATCAGTTTAACATATATTCCGGATTCTTGTGTGAAATTTATTTTTCAGCCGATTTATACAGATTAGTCAAATCAGGCATATTTTGATCAAAGATCACATTTAAATCGTTTCCTTTGAAACCGCTGAACCAAATTAAACGAAACCTGGCAGGGATGGTCACTGGGTGGGTCCCTTTCAAAATTGTGTATGACAGCTCCGTCCTCCATTCAAGATGGCTGCTGTTTCTAAAAATAAATATTTCTTCAATTTTCCATTGCTGCTTTAGTATAAGTCAAAATGAGCTCAAATTTTAACTGCAGCTACATGGTAAGAATCAGTTTAACATATATTCCGGATTTTTCTGTGACATTTTTCTTTCAGGCGATTTATACCGATTATGCAAATTAGACCTATTTTGATAAAAGATCACATTTTAAATCTTAAGTCAAAATGAGCTCAAATTTTAACTGCACCTGCAAGGTAAGGATCAGTTTAGCATATATTCCGGATTCTTCTGTGAAATTTTTCTTTCAGGCGATTTATACCGATTATGCAAATTAGGCATATTTTGATAAAAGAACACATTTAAATCTTTTCCTCTCAAACCGCTGAACCAAATTAAACCAAACCTGGCAGGAATGGTCGTTGGGTGGGTCCCGTTCAAAATGTCTGCTTTATTACAAATCTAAATGAACTCAAATTTTAACTGCAGCTACATGGCAATGAGTAGTTTAACATATATTCTGTGTTTTTCTGTGAGATTTTTTCAGCCAGTTTATTCCGTTTAGGAATATTATGAGATAGAAATCACATCAGAATCTTTTGCTCAGAAATTTGCGTTGAAATCATCTTGGGATGGCCCACTTTCAAAATTATGTGTAACACCCCCATTTTCTATCAACTTTAGATGTCAAATTGAAAACCAGGTGAGCGATTACAGGCTCATGGGAGCCTCTAGTTGTTATAAACATTTAGTAAACTACAAGATAACACATTCACATTAATAATAAAAGATTATTAAACTTCCGTTTTATTTAGGCATGAACCTAAATAAAGTTCCTCTGGTATCCGCAGTGAAAAATCGGAAGTACCGCATTGGGGACCTTTTTGTCACTCGCGGTCACGAAATAGAGCATAATGAAATGCCAAAAAAACTGACTTCATAATAAAAGAAATATATGCTTAAATGTCACTTGTAAACATCAGAGCCAAGGAGGCTTTATTCAGAATATCACAAATTGGGCTATATATCTATAGCTGTTTTGTGATCCATTTAGCGTAAAAACAAACGAAAAACGTGTTAAGCAATATACCGGTATTTTACAGCTAGCGGCAATGTAACCCAAATTCGACATCGAGTGGTGCGTTTGGGGAGGGGGAGGGCTAATACCATTTTTAAAGTAAAGGAAAAAAACGTGTTTGACAGAAAAAAGGGATGCGATCGTGCCACTCGTGCCCCCTCTCCTTTGTATGAACCACGAGCTAAAACGGGAGTATATCCCCGCTTTGAAACTGAACAGCTACCTCTTTTTTGGCATACATTGATAATATTTATGGTCTACATTTGAAAGGACAGACACAAATTTTAAGTCCGAATTGAAAATTATTTAAAAAAATGTTCACACGGTTTTATACCAAAAAGTGTCATGGCACATTTTCACATCTTTTAAGAAGACTGATGATAAACCAACGGGATAACATCCTAGAACCAGCACCGTCTTAACTCATGGGCAGTATACTTAACCTTTTAAAGTTAGTTTAGAAACAGTAAATTTACCAATGCCCACAAACCACCCAACCGTTTTGCACACACAGAAGGCATATGGTATGATTAGCTTTGTTCCCATCAAAAAGAAATCAATAACATACAGAAAGGACACAAACAATGCCACGACAGGACATTTTTAAAAGAAAATAAGCATGATCGAAATTTCCCGCGGTTTAAAACATGTTAGTTTACTTGTCGATTTCGCACAAACGGCTTGAGAAAATTGAAAACTATAATTACGATTTTCTATCAAGGTACTGAAATCACTATCTAGAAAAGTGCATTTCACCTTTAAAACATTGCATTGCTGTAAAAATGTTTTCCGTTTTCACGGTATTACGATCATTTAGGTCAGAAAAAATATTACAAATAGGTACAAATCGAACAGAGAAATGTAATTGGCATATGATATGGCCAAATAAACATTGAATCCAAAAAAGGATATATAAATTTCACAAGTTTTCTTTATCTAGACTTTCCCTTTCTTGTCACTAAGATGATATTCCGATCCCGTGGTAGCAGGAGTTTCATGGTTCTGTGTATGCACATCAATCATCGATGTCATGTCTTTAATGTATTCATCACGGTACCATAAAACGCTGATATATATTACATTATTTTGACGTAAATGATGTTTTATATTTATTTATATTTATATAAATTGACGTCCCTTGTAAGCCAATGTAACATTTTCAACGGCATTTTTGTCCAATGATACATATTTGGTTACTATTTCTTCATTTTAGAATGTATGGTTGGTTACTATGGCTACAAGTGCAATATATCATGTGATGGATGTTTATCAGATTCATGTGATAGTGAGTATGGTATCTGTACAGATAAGTCTGGATGTAACCCTGGATGGCAGCCTAGACAACCGAAGTGTGATTTAGGTATTTTAATGAAAAAATAACTTTCTTTTCTATCAGAAAGTAACAGATAAATTCATAAGTTGTCATAACGTCTATGCTACACTACACTACACTACACTACACTACTTTACACTACACTACTCTACTCTACTCTACACTACTCTACACTACACTACTCTACACTACACTACACTACACTACACTACTCTACACTACATTATGCTACACTACACTACACTACACTACTCTACACTACACTACACTACACTACTCTGCACTACTCTTCACTCACTACATATACTCTATACTACACTAATCTACGCTACTCTTCACTACACTAATCTACACTATGCTACGCTACTGTACACTACACTACTGTACTCTACACTACAGTACTCTACACTGCACTACAGTATGCTACACTACACTACTCTACCCCATACTACTCTACACTTCACTACACTACACTACACTACACTACACTACTCTACACTACTCTACTCTACTCTACACTACACTACTCTACCCCCATACTACCTACACTACACTACGCTACTCTACGCTACACTAATCTACACTATACTACACTACTCTACACTATACTACACTACACTATTCTACCCCATACTACTCTACACTACACTACACTACGCTACTCCACACTACACTAATATACACAATACTACACTACACTACTCACTACACTACTCTACTCTACACTGCACTGCAGTATGCTACTACTAATAATGCGGAACGTTCAGGAAGCAAGTAAAAGGAAATATTTTTTGTCATGACAAGATCATTAAAGCTAGTGATTCAGTTGTCAGTGGTTACTATGGTATTTGGGTAGCGTATTCAGATGTATTACATGTACTGGGTTGTGTTTAAACAATCCTGTATGACGTTTATGCTACATGTGTAGTCTTGTTTTCTATACTACGCTGTATTATCCACTATAAAGCAATTGTCATTTTCAATACCCTACAAAACGTGTGTCAGTATTATATGTATAATAAGTCTTATTTGACAAGAATCCCGAAATGATATCATGTATTATACAACAGAACAGTGTTGCCATGTACCATTGTATTTGCCACCATCATCATTAAAGGAAATTGACAATGCATCAGTATATATATATCATACATGATAGTGTTTTCCTTTGTCATTGTGTTTTGTAAACAATTTGATTGTAGCTTGTGTGGATGGGACATATGGAAAGGACTGTTTACAAAACTGCTCTAATAACTGTTATAACAACACTTGTAATGTTGTGTCTGGTTTATGTTTACCTGGTTGTAGAAAGGGTTGGATGGAACCATACTGTAAACAGCGTAAGTTACCAATGCCATACTGTAAACAGTGTAAGTTTACTAATCCTGTGATGTAAACAGTGTAAGTTTGATGGTCCCATACTGTAAGCAACGTAAGAGTGTTGGGTCCATACTGTAAACAACATAAGGTTGATGGGTCCATACTGTAAACAACGTAAGCTTAATGGCTCCATGCTGCAAGCAACGTAAGTATGATTAGTATATACTGTAAGAAACGGACGTTTGATGTGTCCATACTGTAAACAATATACGTTTGATGGTTCCACATTGTAAACAGCGTGCGTTAAATGTATTCATGATGTAAACAATTTAAGTTTGATGGGTCCATTCCGTTAAAAACATAAGCTTTACGTGTCCATACTGTAAACAACATAAGTTTGATGGGTCCATTCCATAAGCAAGATAAGGTTAATGGGTCCATATTGTAAACGGCGTATGTGTACTAATGCCATAATGTAAACATCGTAAGTCTGGTGGTCTTATACTGTAAACAACATATATTGATGGATCCATGATGTAAACAAAGTAAGCTTAATGGTTCCATACTATAAACAACGTAATATTGATGGGTCTATAGGGTAAACAACATAAATTAATGAGTCCATGCTGTAAACGTTCATTATGTATATTTATATTGACCAATATCAACACCAAGAACAGTAGCATTGATATGTTTTAAAAGTTTTCAATTGAAGTAGTGCCATGATGATGGTAGGAACACGTTTATAGATACCAAGGGGGCATCAGAAACCGTAAATCGAATAAGCACTGACAATACAATGACCACAAAAGAAGACGACAAGCAATGATTAACAAAACATTAAACAGAAAACTAAAGATTAAGCATTACAAACAGCCTGTGTGAACTACGGACGGGTAAGCAGTTCCTGCTTCAGCAGTGGCATCAGTACTGTTGTTCTTGTTGGGAGATTGATATGCCATCATTTGAGTCACTGAAATTCCGTATTCATCAATAAATTCCTGATAACAATCATGAAATATTGCATAGCGGAACGTGTCATCAGGTATGTTTGATTGGTGGTTTCTGATTATCCCTTTGGTATCTTCAAATTTTAGAGAAAAAAAACTATGTATACAAATAAATGATTCAGAATATCGAAGAGGCAAACAAAACAGTAATGATGATGCAATTTATAATATATGATACAATTTGAATGATGATTTCGTCAATGCGAATGCGAACGAGTGTTGGTCTGCTGATCGATAAAACTGAGTGTTTATAACACCAATAGCATATTTGTATCCGGACATTAACAGCGTGTATCTATTAAATGCGATCAGTTGCTTGCCCGTGCCCCCACCCCCTCTCCTCAAACGCACTATAACGGTTCAATTTTAATTGGTATCGTTTGTTAATTGCATTGCGTTCCTCATAAGATTGTTCGTAGGTGACTGTTATGCTAATCAATTATAATTACATGTCGTTAAGAGGGGGTGTTCGAAGTGATATTGAGACAACAGAACAGCGTTGACATATTCTTTTGTATTTGTCACCATCTACGAAATTCTTATTTGATGTTTTGTAAATGATTTGATTGTAGCTTGTGTTGATGGGACGTATGGTCAGGACTGTACACATAATTGTTCTGACAACTGTTACAATAACACCTGTCATGTTGTGTCTGGTCAATGTGTATCTGGTTGTAGAAAAGGTTGGGTGGAACCATACTGTCAACAACGTAAGTTTATTGTGTTTATCATATAAAAAGATTTCTATACTGTAAACAGCATAAGTTTGATATCTCCATACTGTAAGCAATTTATGTTGGATGGGTCCATTCCGTAAACAACATAAGTTTGATGGGTCCATACTGTAAACCATTTAAGTTTGATGTGCTTATCATATAAAAAGATTTCCATACTGTAATCACCATAAGTTTGATATCTCCATACTGTAAGCAATTTAAGTTTGATGGGTCCATTCCGTAAACAACATAAGTTTGATGTGTCCATACTGTAAACAATTTAAGTTTGATGGGTCCATTCCGTAAACAACATAAGTTTGATGTATCCATACTGTAAACAATTTAAGTTTGATGGGTTCATTCCGTAAACAACATAAGTTTGATGTGTCCATACTGTAAACAAATTAAGTTTGATGGGTCCATTCCGTAAACAACATAAGTTTGATGTATCCATACTGTAAACAATTTAAGTTTGATGGGTTTATTCCGTAAACAACATAAGTTTGATGTGTCCATACTGTAAACAATTTAAGTTTGATGGGTCCATTCCATAAACAACATAAGTTTGATGTGTCCATACTGTAAACAATTTAAGTTTGATGGGTCCACACTGTAAACAATTTAAGTTTGATGGGTCCATTCCATAAACAACATAAGTTTGATGTGTCCATACTGTAAACAATTTAAGCTTGATGGGTCCACACTGTAAACAATTTAAGCTTGATGGATCCATTCCGTAAACAACATAAGTTTAATAGTTCCATATTGTAAACAGCGTAGGGTTAATGAATCCATGCTGTAAACAACATAAGATAAATAGGTCCATACTGTAAACAGCGTAAGTTTGATGTGTCCGTACTGTAAAAAGGTATGTTTGATAGGTCTATGCTGTAATTATCGTAATTTTGATGGTTCCATACCGTGAACAACATAAGTTTGATGTGTCTATACTGTAAACAGCGAAAGTGTGTTGGTCAATACCAGAGTTGTTAACCCTCACGGTCTTCCCGTGAGACTACCGATGTCAAGGGCCTTTCTCCCACCTACCGATCCCTTGCATAAAACCCCCGGTGACCGAATTTTTCAAATGTAAACAAAGGATGGTCACCATTTTTGTTGTTTGACTGTTCTTTCGTGTCGGCTGTTCCGATGACCTCCCGATTTTAACCCAAATCTCGTATCACGCGATATTTGAAGTGAGCTCTAATCAGCTTATTTTGAGAATTTCCCGGAAGATTTTATTACATTGACGACGGTAAAATATGGCATCTCCGCCACGTAAAAGAAAGATGCAATAGCAAATTTCAAAATGAATGGCTTAACGGTTATGACTTTCTTTCTAAAAGTGACAAGTGGAGTCACACTGCTTTTGTTTCATGTGCAGTATTCACTTTTCGGTGGCACACGGTGGGAGGAACGATGTAGATAGACACAGAGAAAGTGATGGGCATAAGTGGAACGCTAAATCAAGGATACATGTACTAAATGCAAAAATGACGGCTTTTTCACAACTAACAAAGACTGATAAGGTGGTTTAAGTATATATGTAACATTTGTCTTCAGATTCTGTGATATTATTGTTCTGCATAAGCTTTCTATTTATTGTTTGTCATTAATCTTAATTAATATATGTATATTACTACTGATGGTTGTTAATAAACCAACATTATTTAATGAATTATGCGTTTCCATATTGCATTTATTACGTCGAAAAAAATTCACTGATAGCTGGAGGAAATCTCCATGAGAGGCCTTCTGAAAAGTTAACATCTCTGCAATACTGTAAAAAGTGTAGGTTTTTATAGGTCCCTACCCTAAACAACATAATCTTGATGTATCCATGCTGTCAACAGCGAAAGTTCGATGTGTCCGTACTGTAAAAAACGTACGTTTGATGAGGCCCTAACCTAAACAACATAAGCTTGATTGTCAATACTGTAAACAACATGAGTTTAATATGTCCATACTGTAAACAACGCAACTTTGATGGTAAATACTGTAAGCAACGTAAGTTTAATGTGTCCATACTCTAAACAATATAAGTTTAATGTGTCCATACTGTAAACAACGTAAGTTTGATGGTAAATACTGTAAACAAAACAGGTTTGATCGACACGTGTTGACATCTGTGCTAATTGCAGAAAAGACACCACATTTGTTAAATTCATATCACTAACTCAAAACCATTTAAATAGTCAGATTTATATGATGTAGTTTACGAAGTTATGAAAAGAAACTTTAAACAATTCAACTCATATCATTACAACTACAGCCATTTAAAAAAATAGATCACGACTTAGTGCCTTTTCCAGGTTAAGATATTTAGTGGTCATATATGTGTGTTCTATGGATCTTTCTACGATTTTTATATTGATATTGGATCTGTTCCAACAATGTGGTCTTCCTTCTTTTGTTCCAACAATGTGGTCTTCCTTCTTTTGTTCCAACAATGTGGTCTTCCTTCTTTTCTCCAACAATGTGGTCTTCCTTCTTTTGTTACAACAATGTTGTCTGCCTTCTTTTGTTACAACGATGTGGTCTTCCTTCTTTTGCTCCAACAATGTGGTCTTCCTTCTTTTGTTCCGACAATGTGGTCTTCCTTTTTTTCTAGCAATGTGGTCTTCCTTCTTTTGTTCCAACAATGTGGTATTCCTTCTTTTGTTCCAACAATGTGGTCTTCCTTCCTTGTCCCAACAATGTGGTCTTCCTTCTTTTGTTACAACAATGTGGTCTTCCTTCTTTTGTTCCAACAATGTGGTCTTCCTTCCTTTGTTACCACAATGTGGTCTTCCTTCTTTTGTTCCAACAATGTGGTCTTCCTTCTTTTGTTACAACAATGTGGTTTTCCTTCTCTTTTTCCAACAATGTGATCTTCCTTCTTTTGTTCCAACAATGTGGTCTTCCTTCTTTTGTTCCAACAATGTGGTCTTCCCTCTTTTGTTCCAACAATGTGGTCTTCCTTCTTTTTGCCAACAATGTGGTCTTCCTTCTTTTGTTCCGACAATGTGGTCTTCCTTCTTTTTTCCAGCAATGTGGTCTTCCTTCTTTTCTCCAACAATGTGGTCTTCCTTCTTTTTTCCAGCAATGTGGTCTTCCTTCTTTTGTTCCGACAATGTGGTCTTCCTTCTTTTTTCCAACAATGTGGTCTTCCTTCTTTTGTTCCAACAATGTGATCTTCCTTCTTTTGTTCCAACAATGTGGTCTTCCTTCTTTTGTTCCAACAATGTCATCTTCCTTCTTTTGTTCCAACAATGTGGTCTTCCTTCTTTTGTT
>MJUT01000158.1:250150-264117 GCA_002080005.1 Gigantidas platifrons
CAACAATGTGGTCTTCCTTCTTTTGTTACAACAATGTGGTCTTCCATCTTTTGTTACAACAACGTGGTCTTCCTTCTTTTGTTACAACAATGTGGTCTTCCTTCTTTTGTTACAACAATGTGGTCTTCCATCTTTTGTTACAACAACGTGGTCTTCCTTCTTTTATTCCAACAATGTGGTCTTCCTTCTTTTGTTACAATAATGTTGTCTTCATTCTTTTGTTCCAACAATGTTGTGTTCCTTCTTTTGTTACAATAATGTGGTCTTCTTTCTTTTGTTACAACAATGTGGTCTTCCTTCTTTTGTTTTTAATGTTATTTTCTTACTAAATGTAGTACTTGATTTCATTAACTGTAATACACATACATTTATTTCTTCTTACAGTCATTCCAAAGTCAGCTGATAATTATACTCCAGTATATTTTGGGGTGGGAGCCTGCGTTGTTACAACTTTAGTGGTTGGCATTGTTGTTGTTATACTGAGGTAATCTGACAGCTTCGTTATCATTTTAATATACTGCATTAAGTTTCACAACTATTCGGAAGAGGATATATTTTCCTTGACAATGCTAATGCAGCAACAAACAAATGTATTTGCTTAAATTCAACATTTTCACACTGTATTATAATTATTGTGAATATTCACGACAAATTGTATTCCAGGTATATCTTAGGAATTTGTTGGGTAATTTTTAGGAAGTTGTTGGGTAAATCGGTGAACATATTTCTCATATTATCATATCTTGGTAATTACAGTTTATTATTTCGTAAGTAAATAACAAATGATCGGCAATCTCAATGACCACTACACAAAACGTTTGAAAATAGCAAGGGGTTAATCAGGTGGTAATCAAAACCGAAGAGGGAATAAGAAGATACCAAATGGGCAATCAGAAGATACCAAATGGGTAATCAGAAGATACCAAATGGGCAATCAGAAGATACTAAATGGGTAATCAGAAGATACCAAATGGGTAATCAGAAGATACCAAATGGGCAATCAGAAGATACTAAATGGGCAATCAGAAGATACTAAATGGGTAATCAGAAGATACCAAATGGGCAATCAGAAGATACCAAATGGGTAATCAGAAGATACTAAATGGGCAATCAGAAGATACCAAATGGGTAAATAGAAGATACCAAACGGGCAATCAGAAGATACTAAATGGGCAATCAGAAGATACCAAATGGGTAATCAGAAGATACCAAATGGGCAATCAGAAGATACCAAATGGGAAATCAGAAGATACCAAATGGGTAATCAGAAGATATCAAATGGGAAATCAGAAGATACTAAATGGGTAATCAGAAGATACCAAATGGGCAATCAGAAGATACTAAATGGGCAATCAGAAGATACCAAATCGTTAATCAGAAGATACCAAATGGGTAATCAGAAGATACTAAATGGGCAATCAGAAGATAACAAATGGGTAATCAGAAGATACAAAATGGGTAATAAGAAAATACGAAATGGGTAATCAGAAGATACCAAATGGGTAATCAGAAGATACCAAGGATGTAATCAGAAGATATCAAAGGGTTATCAGAAGATACCAAATGCCAATCAGAAGATACCAAATGTGTAATCAGAAGATGTCAAAGGTGTAATCAGAAGATACCAAGGGTGTAATCAGAAGATACCAAATGCGCAATCAGAAGATACCAAATGTGTAATCAGAATATATCAAAGGAGTAATCAGAAGATACCAAATGGGTAATCAGAAGATACCAAATGGGCAATCAGAAGACACCAAATGGGCAATCAGAAGATACCAAATGGGTAATCAGAAGATACCAAATGTGTAATCAGAAGATATCAAAGGGGTAATCAGAAGATATCAGAGGAGTGATCTGAAGTACCAATGGAGTGATCAAATGATACCAAGGGTGTAATCAGAAGATACCAAGGGTGTAATCAGAAGATACCAAATGGGCAATCAGAGATACCAAATCGTAAAACAAATCGAGTACAATCAATTCAATGGCCTAAAGAAAAGAAACAAACAATGATCTCCAAAGCACTACACAAAACTCTAAATATTGAGCAACAGAAAACGTGGGACGAACTTAGCCAATCATATTGCACATGTTATGCCAAAGCACTACACAAAAACTAGTTATTGAGGAACAGATAAATCGCGGCAAACTCAACCAGTCACATATTAAACTGTAAAATAAAGCAAATTAAAAGGACATTGACAAATGCTGACTGTGATATACAACAGTGTGGCTTGTTACAGACACAATCATTGTTTTGGAGATAATAAAATAAACGTTAGACCTTATTTTTACTTTTGATATAGAGTAAAGAAAAGACAACAAAGGAGGCAGACTGTGAGAAAATTTGACAGTGTTACATATTCAAATATTGGTAAGCTTATTTTTTACCTAAAGGTGCTTGCAGGTATTTAGCTTTGGATTGTTATGCTGTATACTTGTTGAGGATCAAGACGTTTAGTGTTTCTTTTGCTACATATCTCACTGACGTTCATGTCTTGAAAGTTAGTTTATTAAGTCTTCCAAACAACATTTGGAGACTTATCATTATTACGTCACCCCGACTGCTGTCGGGTGACGTATTGCTATTCTACGTTTCTTTTTCACTATTATTATTATTATTGTTTTTGCACCGTTTCTTATTATTGTTATTATTATTATTATTATTTTTATTATTATTATTATCATTCTTCTTCTTCTTCTCGCCGTGAACGTGTCCGACCAAATTCTCAGAGACTGATGATCCGATCTTTACTAAACTTCACAGGAAGGTGGATCCCCATCTCAAGAGGTGCAGTTAGGTCTTGGAATTTTCAAAATGGTCGCCGTTGCCATGGAAACCGTGAACATATGTCAAAATCTTTGACCTCACTTATATCGGAAACTACCAGAGGGATTTCCACAAGACTTGGCATATATATTAAGTAGGGTTGGTAGAATATTCTGACCAAATAAATCGTGAGTGAATGGCCGCCATTTTCAAAATGGCCGTCGACAAAATCGGCAAAATTTCAATGTTCTCTGATTTCAATGAAAATTGATATCTAGGGTTATTTTGAAGTGAGGAATTGATTGGTAATGATGAAAATTGCATTCAGGGTCATTTTTACGATGCCACCGTTTCCAAAATGGTCACCAACAAAATCGGCAAATTGTTAATGGTCTCCGATTTCAATGAAAATTGATATCTAGGAGTATTTTGAAGTGAGGAATTGGTTGACAATGATGAAATATGCATTCAGGGTCATTTTTACGAGGCCACCATTTTCAAAATGGCTGCCAACAAAATCATCAAATTGTCAATGGTCTCCGATTTCAATGAAAATTGATATCTAGGAGTATTTTTAAGTGAGGAATTGGTTGGTAATGATGAAACTTGCATCCACATGCCCGAATTCTGATATGGGGGTCGTTTGGGGACTTCTGTGTTTGCATCCCAACACAATCAAACCTTGTTATTATTATTATTCTTCTTCTTCCACACATTTTTGTCCGCTCAATTTCTCGGAGATGCCTTGATCAAACTTTATGAAACCTTGTAGGAATATCATATGCCATGTGAAGTTGTGTCATTAAGGGTTGATTTTTTCAAAATGGCTGCCGTTGCCACGGAAACGGCCAAAATGCTAAAAAATTTAAAAACACAAAAATTATCATAGCATGTTACTCGCCGAACAGAAATTGATGAAACTTGATAGGAACAACATCCACATTTATTGGAACGAGATAAGCTAAAAAAAAAATCGGAATCGGTTGAACAAACTTTGCCGCAGTTGCCATGGAAACAAAAAAGGGGGGTTTAAAAAATGTTTGGATTCCTTTCATCAATCTTCATGAAACTTTGTAGGAATATCCACTGTAGTGTGTGGCAGATTTTGAGGGGTTGAAAAAAATAGCGACCGTTGCCATGGTAACCAAGGTGCAAAAAATGTTAAATTCACTCCAAACTTAAAAAATTTTTGCAGTAATGCTTCCTGTCACATCCATATTTAGTGGAACGAGATAAGCCAAAAAAATTGGAATCGGTAGGACAAACTTTGCGCAGTTGCCATGGAAATAAAAAAGGGGGGAGGGATTTAAATTTTTTTTTATTTCTTTCATCGAACTTCATGAAGCATCGTAGGAATATTCACCGTAGTGTGTGGAAGATTTTGGCGTGTTGATCAAATTCAAAATGGCGAACGTTGC
The DNA here is from genome assembly GCA_002080005.1 of Gigantidas platifrons. Lineage (NCBI taxonomy): Eukaryota > Metazoa > Mollusca > Bivalvia > Mytilida > Modiolidae > Gigantidas > Gigantidas platifrons. The sequence continues at coordinate 254,342 of MJUT01000158.1, forward strand.
CATGGTAACGAAGATGCAAACCGAGGTAACCAAATGATGGGGTGGGGTGACGTCCGCTATTGCTTTGCAATGGCAATTCTAGTTGTTATAATTATTCTCCTTTTTTTTCTTTGCGACATGAACGTTGTCCACGGCAGATTTCAGGAACTACTGGACAGAATTTCATGACACTTGGTGGAGTGATAAATATATGTCTCTAGTTGGTCCTAAAGTTTACAGTTTTAGGGTAAAGGGGGCTTAAATCATATTTTGGGGAGTTCAAAGGGGTGGGGTTTACTATAGAATCCTGTGGGAAATTTGACATTTCATACATTAATGTTAATAACTTCTAAATCATTAATAATAGAGAAATACATTTTGATAGGTCACCATCTGAGGAGCAATTCTGCGTTTTAAAAATTTTCAAGATGTCTACAATTTTCAAAATGCCTGCCAAAACACGGCATCAAAAATCCGCTATAGAAATTCAACATTGTCTGATATCATCAAAATTTGATATGTGGGAAGATAATGATCTCCTGAATTGATTCCCGCCATTGAAAAAATTATATCTGTCGCCATTTTCAAAATGGCCGCCACAATACCGAAAAAATTTAACATTGTCCGATATCATCAAAATTTGATATGTGGGTAGATAATGATATCCCGAATTGATTCCCGACATTGAAAAATTTCTACCGGTCGCCATTTTCAAAATGGCCGCCACAATACCGCACACATCCACCATTGTCCGATTTCAACGACATTTCATATGTAGGTAGATTATGATGTCCCGAATTGATTTCTGACATCGAAAATGGTTTGCTGGTCGTCATTTTCAAAATGGCCGCTACAATACCGTACAAATTCAATATTGTTCGATTTCAACAAAATTGCATATGTAGGCAGATTATGATGTCCTGAATTGATTCCCGACATCGAAAAATTGTGTCTGCTGTTGGTTTGCTGTCTACATGTAATAGAAAACACAATCATAATTTGGTTTGGGAGACTTCACTTCATAATCGTTAGATTATAATCATAGCTTGTTGTATGTTAATTAGTAACATGGTATTCCGATCAATTCAACAATTTAATTCAAATATAAAGTTCATAACTGCGTAATTAAGAAATGTAATAGACTCTTCTAAGAGAACAACAAAACTTGTTAATCCAACGATCGCTAACTATGTACACACAGTCCATTTCTATACTTTATCATATAAGATTGATTGATTGATTGATTGATTGATTGATTGATTGATTGATTGATTGATTGATTGATTGATTGGTAGTCAACGTCAACTTTAGGTGTATGTCAGGTATAGCGTGGCTCGTATATCATATATGCTACAACGGGTTTGTAACTAGAGTAACACGGCTGGTGCCACTAGTGTAGAACCAGCTGCTCACATTTCTGGAGTACATGAGTATAAGTAACACGACTGGGGCCACTAGTGTCGAACGAGCTGCTCACACTTCTGCAGCACATGGGTATAAGTAACACGACTGGGGCCACTAGTGTAGAACGAGCTGCTCACACTTCTGGAGCACATAGGTATAAGTAACACGGCTGGTGCCACTAGTGTAGAATGAGCTGCTCACACTTCTGGAGCACATGAGTATAAGTAACACGACTGGAGCCACTAGTGTAGAACGAGCTGCTCACACTTCTGCACCACATGAGAATGAGTAACACCACTAGGGCCACTAGTGTAGAACGAGCTGCTCACACTTCTGCAGCACATGAGTATAAGTAACACGACTGGGGCCACTAGTGTAGAACGAGCTGCTCACACTTCTGGAGCACATGAGAATAAGTAACACGACTAGTGCCACTAGTGTAGAACGAGCTGCTCACACTTCTGGAGCACATGAGTATAAGTAACACGACTGGAGCCACTAGTGTAGAACGAGCTGCTCACACTTCTGGAGCACATGAGAATAAGTAACACGACTAGGGCCACTAGTGTCGAACGAGCTGCTCACACTTCTGCAGCACATGGGTATAAGTAACACGACTGGGGTCACTAGTGTAGAACGAGCTGCTCGCACCTCTGGAGCGCATGAGCATAAGTAATACGGCTGGTGCCACTAGTGTAGAATGAGCTGCTCACACTTCTGGAGCACATGAGTATAAATAACACGACTGGAGCCACTAGTGTAGAACGAGCTGCTCACACTTCTGCAGCACATGAGAATGAGTAACACGACTGGGGCCACTAGTGTAGAACGAGCTGCTCAAACTTCAGGAGGACATGAATATAAGTAACACGGCTGGTGCCACTAGTGTAGAACGAGCTGCTCACACTTCTGGAGCACATGAGTTCACTCTCGAATTTTAGAGGTGTTCGTGTTCCGTGATCATTGAGTTTTCTGTATAGTGTTTTGTAGATCGTTGTTTGTCCTGTATCTCTTTCCTTTTGGGCCATTGCATTGTCTGTTCATTTTCGATTTACGGAATCTGATTACCACATTGGTATCTCCAAATTCTTCTTTCAAATAGATAACATATATGTTTACAATTATTACCACAGTAAATTCTAATATACAGCACCTTTATCATTGTAGGGGTTCGGAGCATGGAAACGCGATATGATGACACAATTTCGGTAGTCCAGGATCAGCCTGATGATCAATGTGTAGACAGCAGTACTGTGGAGCTGGAGCAGTCCAATGCTGAATATATTACAGATGTTGTAGACAGCAGTGCTGCAGAACTGGAACTGTCCAATGCTGAATATATTACAGATGTTGTAGACAGCAGTGCTGAAGAACTGGAACTGTCCAATGCTGAATATATTACAGATGTTGTAGACAGCAGTGCTGAAGAACTGAACTGTCCAATGGTGAATATATTACAGATGTTGTAGACAGCAGTGCTGAAGAACTGAACTGTCCAATACTGAATATATTACAGATGTTGTAGACAGCAGTGCTGAAGAACTGAAATGTCCAATGCTGAATATATTACAGATGTTGTAGACAGCAGTGCTGAAGAACTGAACTCTCCAATGCTGAATATATCACAGATGTTGTAGACAACAGTGCTGATGAACTGGAACAGCCTTATGATATTATCGAGAATTCATGTTAGGACTTCATAATCAGTATAATAAGTCATCTCTTTCCTAGGAAGACTAATACAAATGGAAATGGATTTTTCGTCGTGTGAAAACATTTGTTATAAGTATTATTTCTTGTCGCTGCATGAGTTGCTTTTACAATCCGTTGTAACATTGTTCTTATTTCAAAGATATTAACACACTCAAATGTCATATTGTAATATATTTCCATTGATACATAATTATGACTTATTCAAAATAGTAATTAATTAAAATATTTTAGGAATGTTAAAATCATTTTTGTATATATGTATATAGATATTGAGCTTAGTGTAAAATTTACCAGGTACCAGCTGTTCCAATGAAATGTCTGTTTATCAAGAAAACTATTGAATATGGAAAATAAGAACCTGCTTCGCATGAATATTCCAATCAACTGATACGTTTTAAAACATTATTTTCAGTCCCTGCGTACAAACATATTTTCTTTCTTTTTCAAAGATATCAACATTTAATTGTTTCTAAACAAGTAATTAATGACAAATAATGTGGTGAAGACTTGGCAATAGATCAATGTATCTCCTGACAAGTAATTAATAACAAATCACTTAACAATCATTAAATAAATACATGGCTTTATTTCCTGATATTACATGTATGATATATTGGTTTTGTTGACTAATATTTAATCTATGTTTTAATTGTATCTTGTCAGGGATCTGGAATATCGGTACATTAGACCATTTTCTATTTCAAGACAGTGGTAGCAAATTGAATCCCTCAAGCAAAACTGGAATAACACTATTATCATGTTTTGTAAGGAACACCCTTCCATATTTAGTGATAGATTACAGGAAATAATATAAATGTTAAAAATATAAAACGAAAATCAAGCAATCTTCTTTCAACATCTAGTCCAATATTTATGTCCCTCCTTCGATCGAAGGGAGACATATTGTTTTAGTCTGATTTTTTTCTTCCGCTTCTTCCGCTTCTTCTGCTTCTTCTCAGTGAAGATTGACCGGACCATAACTTTTTTGTCTTTCCAGNGTCCAATGCTGAATATATTACAGATGTTGTAGACAGCAGTGCTGAAGAACTGAACTGTCCAATACTGAATATATCACAGATGTTGTAGACAACAGTGCTGAAGAACTGGAACAGCCTTATGATACTATCGAGAATTCATGTTAGGACTTCATAATCAGTATAATAAGTCATCTCTTTCCTAGGAAGACTAATACAAAAATTATTTCTTGTCGCTGCATGAGTTGCTTTTACAATCCGTTGTAACATTGTTCTTATTTCAAAGATATTAACACACTCAAATGTCATATTGTAATATATTTCCATTGATACATAATTATGACTTATTCAAAATAGTAATTAATTAAAATATTTTAGGAATGTTAAAATCATTTTTGTATATATGTATATAGATATTGAGCTTAGTGTAAAATTTAAATACCAGCTGTTCCAATGAAATGTCTGTTTATCAAGAAAACTATTGAATATGGAAAATAAGAACCTGCTTCGCATGAATATTCCAATCTGATACGTTTTAAAACATTATTTTCAGTCCCTGCGTACAAACATATTTTCTTTCTTTTTCAAAGATATCAACATTTAGTTGTTTCTAAACAAGTAATTAATGACAAATCATGTGGTGAAGACTTGGCAATAGATCAATGTATCTCCTGACAAGTAATTAATAACAAATCACCAGGTAAAAATATGATATTAAATAAATACATGGCTTTATTTCCTGATATTACATGTATAATATATTGGTTTTGTTGACTAATATTTAATCTATGTTTTAATTGTATCTTGTCAGGGATCTGGATTATCGGTACATTAGACCATTTTCTATTTCAAGACAGTGGTAGCAAATTGAATCCCTCAAACAAAACTGGAATAACACTATTATCATGTTTTGTAAGGAACACCCTTCCATATTTAATGATAGATTACAGGAAATAATATAAATGTTAAAAATATAAAACGAAAATCAAGCAATCTTCTTTCAACATCTAGTCCAATATTGATGTCCCCCCTTCGAACGAAGGGAGACATATTGTTTTAGTCTGATTTTTTTTCTTCCGCTTCTTCCGCTTCTTCTGCTTCTTCTCAGTGAAGATTGACCGGACCATAACTTTTTTGTCTTTCCAGATAGGTCAGTTATATTTGGTATGTGGGTGCATGACCAAAAGGCGGTGTGTCGCGTACCATAATGCTCTTCTTAATACCTTGACATTTGACCTCAAAGGTCAAATAATGGTTTTTTAAATATTATTTTCTTGTCCGGGCCATAACATTTTTGTCTTTCGAGATAGGTCAATGCTATTTGGTATGTGGGTGCATGACCATAAGGTGATGTGTCACGTACCGTAATGACCTTCGTGGGACCTTGACCTTTGACCTCAAGGTCAAATAATTGTTTCTTTCGAGATAGGTCAATGATATATGGTATGTGGGTGCATGACCATAAGGCGGTGTGTCACATACCGTAATGACATTCTTGGGACCTTGACCTTTGACATTAAGGTCAAATAATTGTTTTTTGAATATTAGTTTCTTGTCCGTGCCATAACATTTTTGTCTTTCGAGATAGGTCAATGATATTTGTTTTGTGGGTGCATGACCATAAGGTGGTGTGTCGAGTACCGTAATAATCTTTGTGGGACCTTAACCTTTGACCTCAAGGTCAAATAATGTTTTTAAATAGTATTTTCTTGTCCGGGTCATAACATTTCTTGTCTTTTGAGATAGGATGTTGTACAGATGGCCGCATTAAGGGGAGACAGAAGTTTTAGGTATCTAAAACAGTTCTTCCTATCTTTGTACCTTTGAAGTTTTAAGTACAAAGGAAAAGACGTTACATTGAGCAATTCAAAACAGGTATTCGTTTTTGCAATAGAAATTTATTATTTAAAAAAAAACAACTCTTAAATTTGTTCGACTCGTTCTGAATACCCACGCCAATGTTTAATCTCACATTTTACATAATTGTTAAGTTTTCTTTTATATAGATATATTTTATCGATTGAAAAAAAGGAGTTAGACAGGTAGAAAGGCTCAACCTTTACTATTTTCTTAATATTTAAATGATCTTCAAGACATTTTTTAGAGGATGTTAATAATAATTAGTAAATAAATTAGTTTTGACATTGAAAATGAAATATGCATATGCTCCATTTTTTAATATTTATTTGTATGTTAATGACACAAAGTTGCTATTAGAATGTAGATAAGAATTCCAATTAATGCTAATAAATTTTCTTAATATTGTTTAGGGTGGAAATTAAAAATTAATGTGAGTAAATATAAAGTTTAAATAACCATCATCAGGTACGTTTCTGGAATAACCATCATCAGGTACGTTTCTAGAATAACCATCATCAGGTACGTTTCTGGAATAACCTTCATCAGGTATGCTCAAGATCGAAAGATTGGAAAGCAATATAATTTAAAGTTTTAAAGGAGACCTGCAAATTAATAATGTATCATTAATGATGAAGAAATCATAATTATAGCAAAAATAATTATATTGATGAATTAGTGTTGGTGCTCATGATAACATGTATTGAAGGATCTTATATTATTGATATCATTTGTACATACTCAAACACCTATTACTGAATGTATGTCTTGTACATGAAACAGGAGAGAGCTTTTATAAGCATAGCATGTTGTTCAATCCCATTCATATGTAGTTGTAAATAAAATATGTTTAAAACTACATATATTGATGTTATAGTTTCTCTAACGTTTATATAAATAGCTATATTTGTACATTTCTTTTTTATCTTTTCACGCTACGATATCAATTATCAAGCAACTAGAGTGATATTAACATAACATCTTTGCTTTCTAATATGACGTTATAATGACGTCATATTACCAAATCCTCAATAAACATACCATCATTGATATGTTTTGCTCGAAATGGACTTGTCATTGCACCTCACAACTGCGTCACGAAAGTGCTTTCCAGATGTATAATGTTAAGAAAGAAAGGAGCACACATAGTGCATTGGTACACACAAATATTTGATAGACTTAATGATCGCTGATGAAGTTTACACCTGCATTTACAGGTGTTCCACCATCATGAATTGGCAAACCGTTACATAACATATGTGTCACAAATGTCCACGGTATGTTATTTCCACTTTTATGGCTAATCAGCTGTGTTTTTTTGTAAAACGGACAATATGGCTAGTGTTCCTACTTGACCATGAATTGCCTACACATCCGAAGCATCTGGGTTTATCCTCGGTTTATTGAGAAGAGTTTGAAGATACCAAAAGGGTAATCATAATCCGTAAATCGAAGCAGGACAGACAACACAATGGTCAAAAGAAAAAGGGCAAAAGGACAAACGAAACATACATAAAACTGCAAATCTAATAACAGGAACCCCACTAAAACTGGGTGTGAACTCGTGAGGTCCGGAAGGGTAAGCCGTTCCTGCTCCACAAATAACTCCAGTCATAAGCCACGAATGAGGAGAGGACAGAGAAGTTGTTATGGTAACTAGAACATACCACTGGTCATTTATGACGTTCATGTTGGTCAATCGTTAGTTTATTTAGAAGGTTTCATTGACTATTCGCGCCCAGGTGGCTCAATGAGTTAGGTAGTTGGATTACCTAACAACTCATACAAGCCTATCACCAATACGGCATGGGGTCGCGCCCAGTATCATGGTATTTTGACCCATGGTAAATTAACCGTGGGGTCAATTTTCATCCATGGTATGTTGACCCCCCTTATTTCTAATCAAGACATAAACATTCTGTCAAAAGTTTACTGTGGATAATAAACTATTTCAGTTAACCTGTGCCATACGTAATTAAGGTCTTAAAATGACACCAATAATTGCCAGTTTTACTATCACATCTTTTCAATGGATTAATCTGTTATTAGTAAAAAGCATCGTTCTTTTTGATAAATATATATATGGAAATATATAAATCAGTTAAGAAAAATATATGTCAAAATAGTGAAAAGGTATTCTAAATGTAATCATGAATTAAGGTCAAAATCAATGTAATTGATAAAATACGATTACTTGTATTCTAAACCTAAAGACTCACCTGAGCCTGTATTGCTGACCTGATCTTTCATAATGTTCAATCAAGTCTGGATTTCCAGAGAAAATATTTTATTCAATTCACATATTGTTTTATGTTAACATTTAATCCATTATAATAGGACTGTTGGTCCTTTTATATCACCACCACAGTAAAATAGAACTGTTGGTTCTTTCATATCACCACCACAGTAAAATAGAACTGTTGGTTCTTTCATATCACCACCACAGTAAAATAGAACTGTTGGTTCTTTCATATCACCGCACCAGTAAAAGAGGACTGTTGGTCCTTTCATATCACCACAACAGTAAAATAGGACTGTTGGTCCTTTCATATCACCACAACAGTAAAATAGGACTGTCGGTCCTTTCATATCACTGCAACAGTAAAATAGGACTGTTGGTCCTTTCATATCACTGCAACAGTAAAATATGACTGTTGGTCCTTTCATATCACCACAACAATAAAATAGGACTGTTGGTCCTTTCATATCACCGCAACACTAAAAGCTGCAATAAATATGCTGCCATTCGCCAAACACGAATTGTTCAAAGGAATTCAATGAAAACACATCACACAAATCAGACTTAAATTTAGAAAGTTACCATTTTGGGTGTTGGTGCCTCTTGGCAGGAAATTTCATAAGGAATCAAAAGAAAAAAAATCCATTAAAATCGGACTTGAAATAAAATCTCAAAATTATGGATGTTGGTCGCTTTTGGCCCTGTCAAATCTTGGAAACGGTAAAAGCTACAATTCTGTTGCATTAATCCAGAAATGAATTTTGGTTGTTGGCTCCATCTTGGAAACAATAAGAGACATAAAAAACCTGTTAGAATACTAAATAAAGATAATTTTATAGGAACATAACACTAGAGGCTCAGTGGGCTGAGCCTGTGTCACTCACCTTTCATTCTTCTTTGAGGAAACTTAATACAGAATCATCCATAGGAACATAAAAAAACTTCTTCCAGATTGGTTGAAAAATAAACATTCCACAAACAAGATCCTCAACTGATATAACCATGTTTAAGACCAGTAGACGTAAATAAAAACAAAGAAAACAAACATAAAACGAGATCCTTAACTAATATAACTATGTTTAAAACCAGTAGACGTAATAAATACAAAGACAAGCATAAAACAAGATCCTCAAGTGATATAGCCATGCTTAAAACCAGTAGACGTAATAAATACAAAGAAAAGCATAAAACGAGATCCTGAACTGATATAACCATGTTTAAAATCAGTAGACGTGGATAAATACAAAGAAAACAAACATAAAACAAGATCCTCAACTGATATAACCATGTTTAAAATCAGTAGACGTGGATAAATACAAAGAAAAGCATAAAACGAGATCCTCAAGTGATATAGCCATGCTTAAAACCAGTAGACGTAATAAATACAAAGAAAACAAACATAAAACAAGATCCTCAACTGATATAACCATGGCTAAAACCAGTAGGCGTAGATAAATACATAGAAAACAAACATAAAACAAGATCCTCAACTGATATAACCATGGCTAAAACCAGTAGGCGTAGATAAATACATAGAAAACAAACATAAAACAAGATCCTCAACTGATATAACCATGTTTAAGACCAGAAGTCGTAAATAAATACATAGA
>MJUT01000158.1:270181-294684 GCA_002080005.1 Gigantidas platifrons
GAAACCCCACGAAAAACCGTTAGATTGCTCAACAAGAGATGCGATCGCGGATGGATTGATTGATTTATTGAAACCCTCAGTTGAAGAAATCGATGGTCGGGTAAAAACTGTCAGGTATAAACTCATAGAGCTATCTTATGAGGAAGTGGGCGTTAATCCAGATAAAAAATATATAACCATGACCATAGAATATATTCACTCTTCCAAAGTCCCCATACAATTCATGTGCAAATAATGTCTTGTAATATTGTATATCTTGTGTTTATCAAATTATTACTATTGATGCTATGTACTGATGTTCACCCCAACCCAGGTCCTGATTTATCTAGACGTACTGCGCAACATTTCGATCGTAAATATTAATGTTAATTCCCTACGTAATAAAACCAGGGCTCACGTTGGAGGGCGATTCGGGCGAAGAAGTCACCTTGTGAAGGTTGACTTCGCTTTCTCGTTGGTCAAAAGAGAAGTTCAAGTCGCCTTGTAATTTTGAAGAGTCGCCCTACATTTTGTATGTCGCCGGCCTCGTATTTTCTCCACTGGCACTTGCCAATTATTGAAATCTATCGTATCCGTTATTAGGTATTTTGAAAGTGATTTTCTTGGAAAGTAATCCATTACGGTTTATAGAAACTTTAATTTCGTTCATTAGATCTTTTGTTTATTGTTTATATATGCCCGGCTTAAAAGAAAACTATTTGTATTTTTTTTTTTCATAAACAAACAGCAATGGCGCCATTTTGGTAAGGGGACACAAAGCGGTACTGTGCTACCGGAAATAATGACCGAACTGTTTGTCCGCAGCTACTTTCAACAAAACAAACTTTTGATTTATTTTTTCTCATTTCTGTGACATAAAATCATAGTTCTCATATCAAATATGTTTATATATGCGAATATTCAAATATGATTATCGTTGAAATGCACGTAGACGCTTCAGATTTTAATCCATCCGCATTGGTATTTTATACTCGACACCGGGTTAATATATATAATACGATCTATCGAACAGACATGTGTAAACGTTAATGCATATTATCCAATTAAAAAATAAACTTGGAACTACAGTAGCTTTCCTCCGTTGTTGCAATCTGATTTGAGGTCTGGCAAATAATAATTACAGCCTTTACTTTCTTCAGTTTTTGACTGACAGTGGCAATTTACGTTTGTGCTATAATTTCATTCCCAAAATAAATATAGTTGAACCATTGAGCAAATTGAAAGAGACATCGTTCTTCTGCTGAAGATCACACAGATATGACCATGAGTTATTACAATGTGTGTGGTCACAATACAGTAATATTTCAAAAAGAAAAAAAGGGGGGGTTGGGTACATATAAAAATCACTGGTATGCAAGGCTCCAATAGTCAAGGTAGCCAGAAATAAAAATGTGACATTGAATACATTTTGTAGATGTCCTTAAGGTAGTTATGAATAAAAAAACCAAGAACAAATCAGTTCAGACAGCCTTTTAATTATTTACTAAATTTGGGCAGGGTAATGTCAGAGGGGTTGCGAAACAATGTTTTGATTAATCGCAATTAACTTCTCCCAGAAGTCTCCCCACTTCTCTCTGTTGTCTCCCACTTCTCCCTGTGAGCTCCCTGAAAGAGAAGTCACTTCTCTTTCTAATTTGAAAGTAGTGGGAGCCCTGTAAAACAGATTTGATTAGTTCTGAGCTTGGAGATTATGATATTATCTGTGTCACAGAGTCAAAATTAGATGAGAATGTGAGTAGCTCAGATATTTGTATTGAACACTTTTATAATCCTGAATCGTTTCGTAAGGATCGTTTGGTTGATAGGGGAGGAGGCATTCTTGTTTATATTAGGAATAATTTACTAGCCAGATGGCGCATTGACTTGGAGGTACCAGATATTGAGTCTATGTGCATTGAAATTTGTAGTAACAATAAATTTTTTTTACTTGTATGCTTTTATAGACCACCAAATGCCAGAATATCCTCATGGGATCATATTAATAGTTTATATGTTAATTGTATTGATGCCAATATAGATAATGTCATACTTCTTGGTGATATATATGTTGATCTCCTTACCATTAGTGAGAATCTAAATTTTCTAGGTTATGTGAGCGTTTTGGTTTACATAACGTCATATCTGAACCTACTAGGATCACGCCTTCCTCCTCAACTCTTATCGATCCAATCTTGATGAGTAATCCTACCATTTTAAGAGATAATTTTGTTTTACCTAATTTTTGTAGTGATCACTGTGCATCTGTAGTTGAAATTAGTTTTGTTTCTCATAGAGAAAAATCATACTTAAAGTCTGTTTGGGATTTTGATTATGCTGATTATAATTCTGTAAACCAGCACTTGCAAGGTATTGATTGGGATGTAAGATTGGCTGATACCACAGACATTAATTTGATTAATGATAATATTAATGGTGAAATTTCTTACTCCATGAATATGTTCATACCAAAAAAGACTCTTCGAATTAGGCCTAAGGATAAACCCTGGATTAATAATGATATTAAAATTAAAATTAGAAAGCGTAATCGTATTCACAAAAAGGCAAAAACACGTAACCTTGCAAGTGACTGGGAAAAGTTCAGGATAATTCGAAATGAGATAATTAATATGATTCGAAATGCTAAAAACCCGGATTTTACTCCGATTGGACTTTGGACTAAGGCCGCTTACAACAAATAATAGGTTAATGTGAAATAGGTCTATTGCCAAGAGCGTCACTAAGTTTAAGAATAGAAATGATATGAACTGTCCCATTAATGTTAATGGTGACATACAAAAATGTATTGTATCATCCTGCAAATGCAATCAACAACTATATCACTTCTATTTCTACTCTAGACATAGAACCTGATCTTCTCACAGTGCCACCGCTTGCTCCCTGCGAGCTGTCGGATATCATTGTTACTGAACTAGAGATTAGTGATCAATTTCTGATCCTTAATATTACTAAGCCAGCTGGGCCAGATAATCTCCCACCTAAGTTTCTTAAAGCTATTTTTCAGTCATTAGTAAAACCTCTGACTATTTTATTTAATAAAAGTTTATACTATGGCAGTGATTCAGCTAGCGCTCGTCACTTTCGTCATTGAGTATTGATATCAGAAAGTGACGAGTAATTCCCGTACCCAATTCGCCACTTGAATTTTCAAAAAATCATAAAAAAAATGTTTGTAAAAATCCATTTTTCTTCTTCATTTGCTGATTAAAACTAATTAGTTGTCACTACAATGACAATTTTATGACATGTCACAAGCCAATCAACAGATTATAGATTTTTTGTTTTGATTGCGTAATCTTTGATATCACCTGGCTTGATTTACCTGGTTAAAGATAATGATCCCGACAAAGAAATCAATCAACGATAATGATTTTTTTTTATAGTTATGACATAGTGTACTCAAAATGCCAGAGTGTATTGAAAGTGGACATATTTTTGTAAACGTCATTCATTGCACGATTCGTCACAATGTCCGGAATAACGAACTATTGTTGCCACGTTTCATTTATGAAAAGGTCAATACATGTATCATGTTTATTGAAATCTTTCGTATCCATTAAGTATTTTGAAAGTGATTCTCTCCAAAAGTTATAAATTGTGATTAAAGAAACTTTAAAATAAAAATGGCACCATCAAAAATGCAGTACGCATCCACCGAAGCTACTTTGATTTCTACTTTTAAGCAAACGAACTTAATATATTTATTCCCATTTCTGTGACATGAAATCTTAGTTCTCATATTTAATATGTTCATTTATATGCAACGGTTGGTCATTCAATTCGTTGAAATGCACTGCACGAGGACCCATCAGATTTTTATCGATCTGCATCTGGGCAACAATTGCGTTCTATTCATAGAACTATTTACAAACAGACACGTGTCTGCAATAAAAAAAATAACCACAGTACAGTACATTTTTATTCCAGTGGTTGCAATTTGATTATGAGGTCTGAGAAAAATAATTTATTTTACAACTTTCTCCAGTTTTTGACGTTTGTTTATATATATTTTATTACAAGTTGGACCATTGGGCAAATTGGCAGAGGCATATTTTTTTCTGCTGAAGACCACAAATATGAGTTATTACACAATAACATTTCAAAAAGTGTGGGGGAGGGGGTTACAATGTATTACAATTTGTGTGGTAGTATTAGACAAAGCACAGTAAGATTTNAGTATTTTGCCGTTTGAAAAAGGATTTCTGCCGTGAATTTTTTACTGAATTTCCTGCGTTCTATAGATAGGAACTAGAATTTTCCCAGATTTTTTGGGGAGGAAAGGGGGTGCGTTCTATGCACCAGTGCGTTTAATAGACACATAAAGACGGTAGATCAAAAGTAAATTATTATAAGATTAAGCTCATTATATTCTTGTCTATTCATATTTAGAAAAAAAAATTCTGCTCTGCAAAAGTGACTAATGGTCTCAAAATCCTGGCTGAAACCCTGCTATGGCATGGTGCCTGGTGACTGGAAACTAGCAAACGTATCAGCTATTTATAAAGGTAAAGGTGGTAGTGATAATGTGTGTAACTATCGACCAATATCTGTCACTAGTTGTTTTGGAAAGATACCGGAGAAGATTATTTTTAAACATCTTCACAACTATCTTTTACATTTTTGCATATTATCTGATGACCAGTCTGGTTTTCGACATAGGGATTCTACAGTTAATCAACTTCTAGTAATATATGATACTATTATGCAAAATCTTGATATTGGTAAAGACGTTCAATTTGTTTTCTGTGACGTTTCTAAAGCGTTCGACCGTGTATGGCACAAAGGTCTTATATATAAACTAAGGAAATATGGTATAAAGAATAACTTGCTTAGCTGGTTTGGTAACTATTTAAGCGATCGTAAGCAACGCGTATGCATGGATGGTTATTCATCTACATGGAAATCCATCAATGCAGGTGTACCCCAGGGTTCGATTTTAGGTCCTTATCTGTTTTTACTTTTTGTCAATGACATTGTAGATGTTGTTTCCAATAAAATGAAACTATTTGCTGATGACACTTCACTCTACTGTGTTGTTGACAATCAGGAGACAGCAGTTGAGTCTTTGAATTCTGATCTGGAAAATCTGCACACATGGGCATGTGATTGGGGAATAAATTTTAATGCGTCTAAAACCAAATCAGTGCTATTTACTAGGAAAACTGATGTTGATATTCCACCTTTATATATGAATAATATTCTATTAGAAACTACTTCTAACCATAAGCATCTTAGGTTAACCCTAACATCTAATGGAACTTGGAAAAAACATATTAATGAAATTTATTCCAAATCGTGTGCTAGATTAAATGTCTTACGTTTGTTGAAACACAATCTAGATAGAAAATCATTAGAAAAATTATATTTTGGTTTTATTAGACCTATTTTGGAATATGGTAATATGGTATGGGATAATTGTACTAAGGATGAATCAGATTTGATAGAATCTGTCCAATACGAAGCAGCCAGAATTGTATCTGGTCTCCGTAGAGGTACAGCTAGAACAAAATTATATAAAGAATTGGGATGGGACTCATTGCAAAGCAGGCGCAGGAAACAAAAGCTTGTTCTTGTGTTTAAAGCTCTGCACGGGTTCCTTCCAAATTATTTATCTGAGTGTATTATTTCCAACATAAATCTAGATGCAAATTATGCACTGAGAAATCCCAGATTTTTTAACCTTCCTAAGACTCGTACTCAGTCATATAAAAACAGTTTTTTCCCTTGTCAATGTGCACTTGACTTGTGGAATAAATTGGACAATGATACACAGAATATTCCATCTTTATCATTATTTAAGAAAAAATTGAACGAAGACATTGTCAAACCACCCCCTTATTTTTGTATTGGTCACCGTAGGACTAATATTATTTACTGCCAACTTCGTAATGAAGTTAGCAACCTTAATCATCATCTGTTTATGTCGCATTTGTCCGACAGTCCCCAGTGTGCATGTGGTGATACTGTGGAGGACAGCTTTCATTATTTTTATGTCTGTCCCCTCTATTTGAGACACCGTTCTCAGTTATTTAAAGATTTACAAAACTCGTCAAAAGTTTATTCGCAATCTAACTGTTGATATTTTATTAAATGGTTCACCTGACTATTCCATTGAAGATAATACTACTATCACCAATGCAGTTCTTCGTTTCATTGATTATACAGGACGATTTGCATAGATCACCTTATTCGTTTCTACTTAAAAACCATTAATATGAGTACTTTAGCTATTGACAACTTAAAAAAATATTTAGCAATAATCCATACTCTGCTCCGAATTGCTTATGTATTGCTAGTTGCATATTAAATGTTATTTTTTCCATAATCATCAAATATATTTGAACATTAAACTCAAAATATTGATTGGTTCATACATATATTCTGCTATATATTTGATAAATAGTATTATGTTTAGTCTGGTAGGCTACTCTACCTATAGTGTATTCAGTTATGAAATTATATTTCTTTTATTATTAATGAATATAATTACAAAAATGTAAATATCATTATTAGTCTTTAATCATCTATCTGTTAGAAAAATCATGAACTGAACATGCTATCGGTAGACTGACCTATGATGTGTGTATGTATATATATATTGTCAACTGTTTTGTATATTGTTCCATCTTGTTATTGGAGAGGATCTGTATAGGCTTTGCCTGTTATCCAATCCATTTGATTCATTATCAATAAAATATTTGAAATGAAATATAACCATGACCATGGTTTAGATGACAAAACATGTTATATTCAAAAGAAGGACTTCCCAATAAACTGTTTGATGTGTCCCATGCAACTTTTGTTCACAGCTGATTCACAAACACTTGACTCTTGAGCCTGAGGAATGAACTCTTCATTTTTAAATATTTTTTTCGTATTTTATTTTTAATTTTAGCAACCAATGGTAATTGTCTTTAACTTTTCACTTCAAAAACATTACTTAGTCATCAAATGTCACTAAAAAATATTGACAAGTCCACATTTTTTTCTACTATACATGTTGGTGACATGTTACAGCACTTGAACTGGCACAGCCTCGAAGAAAGGTGTAAGAATGCTTGACTTGTCATGATATATCATGATTCATGTAGATATCAAATTTAGCGTGCATGATGAGTTTATGGAATAACCTTTACCCGGTACGCTAGCAAACGAAAATGTAGCCATTACTAAAAAATGACAACCATATACATGTAAGCCATTCCTGAGACAATCATGAAACATGCATTTCTCTTTCATTATCCCTCCCTGTAAGACTCAACAAAGACAAGAATTGTTTTTCCCTTATACTGCCACAACCTATAGTAAAGAAGAAAAGTTTGAAGATATCAAAGCAGTAATCAGAAGCCGTAAATCAAAGGACAGACAATACAATGACTAAAAGTTAGAAGATACCAAAGGGGTAATCAGAAGGCGTAAATCAAAGACAGACAATACAATGACCAAAAGTTAGAAGATACCAAAGGGGTAATCAGAAGCCGTAAATCAAAGACAGACAATACAATGACTAGAAGTTAGAAGATACCAAAGGGGTAATCGGAAGCCGTAAATGAAAGGACAGACAATACAGTGACCAAAAGTTAGAAGATACCAAAGGGGTAATCAGAAGCCGTAAATCAAAGACAGACAATACAATGACCAAAAGAAAAAGGACAAACAATGCAATGGCCAAACATAATTTTTTTACATGGAAATCCTGGTGGACTTAATACAGTACTTTCAATTAATACATGAAATATAGCATCTTGAGATGAACGCTATATTCATGTGCATGTATATACAACAGAAAAAAAACTAAATAAAAAATTTAAACAAATTAAATGCGAGTCAGGAACCAAACATCTTTTACATATTTTATCTTTTATTTTTACAGAGAAAGCCAAATTGAATTAAGACAACAAATAGATCTTGTAGCAGAAGGTAATATACATACAGTCATTTGTCAAAACTATTCACTAACTTCCAATTTTCCCTATCTATTTCAAATAAAACAACAATTTTTGAAAATATTATACTGAAGTCAATTCATGTCAGATGTCAATGTCTGCAACTGCTTTTCTTTCAAAATAGTTCTTGTTTCTCCTAGTAATGGACAATTATGTATGGTGAATTCTACACAGTCATCAAAATTAAAGCACAAAGATTTCCTTATCAGTTATCTGACAACCGCATTGCAAATGTTACAGCGTATTCGCATATCAAATTATATTGTACAGTCTAGTCTACAAGAAAATCACAGAATCATGTGAGGTTTGCTAATTGGCTCGGGTCATGCTCAAAGCAATGGTAGAGGATGCATGCAGAAGTTTACTGTGTTTGACACTGTCATCATTTTACATTGCTGAGTTGCCATGGTTTCTATCTAAGTACATGTATATGTGATATATATATTTATACCGGTAGTAAATTTTCTATTTTTAGATTTAAAGAAAATAGCAGAGCTTCAAGGAATTCCAATAGACTTAGAACCATATGTAAAGAAACTGAATAATTCTAGACGTAGGGTTATGTTGATTAATAATATTTTACAGAATGCCCAGGTACTAATACATTATATGTTATAGTATATTAGAAAATATTTGCAAAAAATGCAAATTTTTGCACATTTTGATGTTTTATGCAAAAACCTCTGTTATTGACATGTGCTAATGTACATGTGTATATAAAGCAAAAAAGAGAAAATAAAATACAAATACATGTATATTTGTTTTCCTGTTGAGTGAGTCAGTGAATGATTGTTGTTTAATGCCAATTCAACAATTTTCCAGCTATATCATGGTGAGAACAAGTTAATTTTCAATGAGATAATGATGAGGTGCACTTTATACTAGACCAACACACTGAGTTGGATTTTTATTGTGCTAGCTCACTGAAACAGCAGTCCACAGGTAGATATGTTGCTCCACTCTGACACATTATTCTGATTCCGAGCCAACCAGTCTTTGCTCTTTCTCCTTAATGCTGCATGCTTAGCGGAGAAGCAACAAATCCCAATTTTATAGTATTTGGTTTGACCCAACCGGGGCTCAAACTCACGATCTACTGCACTTGAGGTGCCGATGCGGTTTTGTTTTCCGGTTGAATGGTAAATGTGAAGTTTATTAAAAGATCTACAAACATGCCTGTCCAAAAACAAGTTAGTTTTGTCCAATTCATCAAATTTGTCTCCAGACTCCATCTGTACATAGAACTATATATAGCTCTATCATAACATCAGTGAGTAAAAAGTATAGAGTGAGCTAGTGATGGATGTTTAATGTCAAGTGAGCAATTATTTTTACTTGATCCTATCAGCTAGAGTATGGTAGTTGTATTTACAACAACCTATGCAATCACTTTAAGGGGAATTTGCGGTAGGCACTACTGCCAAAATGTGTGGGCGGAGCTTATCAGCAAAAATCCCCATTGATATGAACAGCATATTTATGAAACTGTATGTCACTCACATGACCAACGTGACCAAGGTCACATACCTTAGAAATTTGAAGTGATTTTTGTAGGTTTTAGACTGATGAAGAATATTATTTTTAATCAGATTAAAAGTTTCGTAGGGAGGAACACTAGTGACCATGCCTGTCAAATATTTTGCACCAAAAGTAACAATGAAACTGTGTATCATCGATTTTTCCTCCTCGAGATGACTGTGGCCAAAATAATGAAGAAACTGAATGATTGCTCTGCCCACAGCTATTTATACCCACGCTCCCGGTTTAAGTTGTGAGTTTGAATCCCGCTCATGGCGAGATATATTCAATTCAACATTATGTGATAAAGATTTTCAGTGACTTGCAACAAATCGGTGGTTATCTCGGGGCACTCCGGTTTCCTCCACCAATGAAACTAACCGGCATGATATAGCTGAAATATTGTTGAAAGTGGCATTAAACACTATATAGGTGGTTTCCATTTTTTCAATTGGTAAGTGCTTTCATATCATATTCTATCTTTTATATATGTTTTTTTTTATGTTACACTAACATCTAGTATATGAAAGAGAAAATCTGTTTTGAAACAATCGCTAAGATGACCGTAACTGAAAACTGTGATGACTGTAATTGCAGTTTTCAGTTACGATCATCTTAGCGATGTTTTAAAATCGGATTTTCTCTTTCATATACATTTTTCGGTCGTAATTTGTGATTTCCTTGTGAAAAGTTCAAAGATTACTATCGTACTATTGCATGTGTCATTTAAAATACATTATAGAAACAATTTAATCGACAAAAAAGATTCTTACCTAATTTCATGTCCGCCATCTTGGGATGACCGTAATTTACAGTTACGGTCATCAGCTTTACCCCAGTGAAACATTTAAGGAAAAATGATAAACAATGATCTAATTTCAAAATAAATTGCATCCAAAAAGGATGGGTTAAGGCCGTGGCTATTGGTGTTTTTTGTCCCTTACAAAAACTTTTTACAGATATTTTGTGACAGCATAGTCTTGATTAAAATCACATCTCTCACTTACTCCCTTTGACTGATATATCACAGAGTAGGAGATTTGAAGAAACCATATTACATTCACATTACGAGTGACCCCACATCATGAATATTGAATAATACTTATATAATAGATATAGGTTATGACCCTTTTCGACCAATCAGATTATTTGTAGTATCTAATCAGTTTAATTTTTAATTTTGATGTTTTCATAGTCTCCTAATTGTCATTTTCATTTGAAAGAAACATAGGGTCACCTTCATGTGATCCGTTATGGGGATTCCCTTGTATCTCACAAGCCGCTACATATCAGTAAGGAGAGTAAATGATTTTAATCAGATTACTTAGGCAATTTTTAGGGGAGGTACAATGTTTTAATTTTTATTTTCAGGATCGTCTTAATAAACTCTATGCAAATGTTTCCAAGGAGACGGTTAAACAAAAAGCAACATTGGATGCACAGACAAAATGATTGTATAAATGATGGATAGTTATTATTACTGTACTGTACAGTCTGTATTTAAAGGAAAGGAACATATATATGTGTTCTAACTATGCTTATTTTTTAAATTAAATAAGATTTAATTAAGAGCATTAAAATTAAAACGATAATTAAGCTTGATATCATACAAGAATCAATCAAACACTGAATATGGCACCTTGAGGAAAATATGCAAAGAAATTTTAAAGGGGCATTATCTGCCAAATCGTAAATTTTTGTTACTCATAAAAACTATCAGATATGATTGATATCTTAGTAAAATGTGCGTGTGTGTATATAAATTTTATGAAATGTACTCCCATCGATGAAAAATCGTGCAACTGCTTGTGTTTTATTAGATCGATCAAGAAATGGACGCCATCTCATTAATTGTTTACAGAGTTTGTTGAATCGTCATTAAATCAGCACAACAATAACTTAATTCTTTTTTTTTTTTCATCTGCTTTTAGTCGGTGTTAATTATGGACAAAGAACCATGCAAGTTTGCAGTTAATAACCTACAAAATACAAATTATTCGTTTTTACCTGTCGCTAGAAAGGTCAGTTGAATATGGAAAAAGTGAGGTCAAATTATTTGCTTGCAAGGAAATAAGTAATCAATGGTAATTTTCGTTCTCAAAAGGCGAAAAGTGGTTCGATAAGCTGTTAAATGTGAAATATTTACCTTTATTTCATCACTTTAAAGCTATTTACCAATTTTAAAAACATAATTTTTTTTGTGAAAATCGTAGCTGAATGCCCCTTTAATAATTTTTGTAATGTTTGATGATTGATTTTTAACTGAAAAAATAAAGTACTACAATAACAATAATTAAACATTGTTAAATGAAAAAGTCAAAGCTGTTTCATAGTTAATACAAAGATGCACACTATTTACAATCTACCGGTATTACGGTATTTTTTTAATTTATTTTCTGTACAAAATGGAGTTCTCTATTTTGGCTATGTGGAATTGCATGTATATCATAGAATTAATTTGGAGGTGCTTGTTTTGTTTGATTCTTTTAAGAGTATCAATGCTTGAATGTTGTTATGACTTAATGAGATAACATAAAGAGTTATCTCCCTTCACAAACGTTAGACAAGGGAGATAATCAATGAGATAACATTAAGAGTTATCTCCCTTCCAATAGTTAGACAAGGGAGATAATCAAATTGTCTCCCTTTGTCTCTTATGCCATAAAAAGGAATATTTTTTGTCTCTATTACATATCTTGGTGGATATTTGTAAGTTGTTAATTTTTTATGTAATTGCAAAAATGTTGTGGTTGTATTATATGTATGTTTTGTTTTGGTTGTTGAGAAACGGTAAACTCCAGTAGGTCAGTGGCGGTCGTGATCGTATGGTGGTTCGATTTCCAACTACCTATGCAATCAGTGCCTATCACCTCTAAAGTTGTGAATTTGAACCCCGTTCATGGCGAGATGTACTTGATACAACATTATGTGATAAAGTTTGTCAGTGACTTGCGACAGGTCGGTGATTTTCTCCGGGTACTCCAGTTTCTTCCACCAATAAAACTGACCGCCACGATATAACTGAAATATTGTTGAACACCATACCCCTCCAGTAAGTAATTTATATGCAGTCATTTAAGAATTGAATGAAATCCTTTGTAGTTTATTAGGCATATAAACCTGTCGACTGAAGTACATTTACTTCTGTCAGTGCTTTTACAACCATATAAAACTACAAAAAAATGCATTCAATACTTCTAATTACATTTTTATCTTATTAAATACAATTAGAATTATTATTTGTGTTAATACTCCTTATTTTCAACTTGTTATTCTGCATAGTTTATTATTTTTCATGACATTTAAAATTGTTTCCGGAAGTGGACATGGTTGAATGGTTGTGTGCTTCATTGACTGATAAAGTGTCATTTCCGAAGTCATGTGTCAACCTTTCGACCAATCAGATGATGTTTTCTAAATGAAATGAACATTTACTGTAATTATTATTAAAGCATAGATAATTAGATGAGGATATATGACTTGATTTTTTTGGTCAAAATTAAATGGTTAAATACTCTGACATTCCAATTTACTTTTTTCATTTACATTTTTTATGAAGTTTCAATATGAAAATTGATTGTTCAATTTATAATGTAATTATATAAAAAAAAGTGTCATATTCAAGCTTTTGGTGTTGATGTAATTTATATTTTTCAAAAGATATACATGTACCTGTGCTATAAATATCTGGGGCAAAATCATATCTCCTGAAATTTATATTCTTAGAGGCTGATTAAAGACAAAATATCATAAATTGGTTTTATCTGCCAACTAACATGGCTCAGCCACATCTGTCTGTAATTTAACATCAGAAAATATCTATATTGTATTTATTTATTGTTAGTTCTCATGATCCAAAGGGTCATGTGAGGTATTATCATCACTCTATAGGAGAGATTTCCTCTATTATTATTTTTTTTATTTATTTATAGGGTTTCTGAGATAAATTGGACTGAAAAGTAAAAATTTCTAAATATTTTAACTATTTTATATTTTGGTCAAAGTTTAATGTTTTGGAGTTTTTGTTGTTTTTATTTTTTTAACAAAATGTGCAACGTTATGAAATATTTATAAGTCAATAAAGATGAAACATTTTTTTGATGGAAAAGGTGCAGAAATCCAAACATTTCACATATTTTGAAGATATACATATTTGTATTTCATCTTATTTTGATGTCATTTTTTCTTTTCTTTGAATTGACTGTGACAATGGTTTCAGGCAGTGTTTCCAGTGGACATCCTCTTTTAGTTATTGTTTTTGAGTATAAATTGATTGTAGTAAACCTGATGCTGTGGTCACATCATTCCGTGCTCAGCATAACCCTTTAATTAAATCTTCTTTTTTTTTTTTTGGTTATAAGTTCTATTTTAACAGATCCTTCTGATTACCCCTTTGGTATTTTCAAACTTTCTTTTACTAGGTTACAGATTAACAAAGAACCCCATAATCTTTTTCAAGATCTCTACTTGATTTAAAACAAACTGAATGAATAACCTGTGAAGCGATATAGAATATGGGCTCAAGTGAACCACTAACAAACTAAGCAATTCAAGCATATCTTGAGATATTGCAATCTTCTTCGAAACCTCTGGACCAAAGTTTGCAATGATGTGTTCCTATGGAGAATTCCAAGGGAATGAAGTAGCGACGCATTTGTTCAAATTGAAAACCAACAGCTGTTTAAATAATAATAATAAGTTTTTTATATATATATATGTATACAGTGGATTTTGTGCAATCCGACACCTGAGTTTTCTGACATCCTGTAACATCCGACAAAAATGTATGGTCTCAAAGTATTTCTGTTAACTACAATAAGACCTGAGTTTTCTAACACCCTGTACAATTCGACCTATTTCCCTGGTCCCTTGGTGTGTCAGATTAGACAGGTTCCACTGTATATGATTTTCATAGCCTGTTAATGTTTACATTCAGTAAACTTTTATCCTGGCAATGCACGAGTGAACACAGTATATGTGTAGTCCCCTGATAATAATTGGTGAATATCAATAATTGTCTACAGTCATGTGACTATAAATGATCCAATAGAAAACATTCATATACAGTGAGGTATAATATTAATTAGTATTTTTTTATGTTTATTTATTTACTGTCTTTTGTTTTTGCCTTTGTAAATAAAAATAAGTTTGTGCAATAAATATAATAATAAATACATGCATTTTATTTATCCTACACTATATAGAAGAGTTTGAAGATACCAAAGGGCCAATCAGAATCCATAAATCCAAGAAGGACAGACAACTCAATGGCCAAAAGAAAAAGGACAAAATCGCAAACAAAAATTTACAAAACATACACATAAAACTAAAGATTGAGTGACATGAACCTCACTAAAAACCGGAAGTAAACTCAGGTGCTCCGGAAGGGTAGGAGTTGCTCCTCCACTAGTAGCACCTGTCGAGTTAATCTAGTTACAAACCCGGGTATGAATTAGGAATGGACTGGGAAATGTTTAGAACTGGGTCAGTTGGTGTAAATGCAGGATTTTATGTTCACGAGCACATGTTGGAAGTGATCTGCTTTAGGATCACTTTAGGTGCACATCGGGTCCAGGGCAGTGCACTCCTGAGATTTAGAAATATAGGACGTAATAGTCAGGATATCCAAGCCTTGTATTTTTAAGAAAGAAAGGTGGGGGGATGGGGGTCGTGTGAGCCCCGTCTGAGTCCACACCTCTTCACTGTCACTGCTGGTGCCTGAGAGATAGTAAGTACTCTCTTACTACTCATCCACAAAAATAGCCCCATCTTGGTTTGGACATGTTTTATTTATTACCTACTCTTTATGGTTTGTACATATACTTGGCTTAATATATTGGATTGATACACCGGGGGTGGGGGTAGAGACTAGGGTTGTGGTGTTTATTGCCATTTTCAGCAATATATTCACCTACCTGTGGCAAGTCACTGACAAACTTTATCAGATAATGTTGTATCCAGTACACCTTCCATGAACAGTGATAGGCACTGATTACACGGGTAGTTGTAAATCCAACTGCCATATGTTGACGGCCACGACTGCCCCTGTGTTGTACATACATAAATATATTGGATTGATACACCACTGAAGGTATTAAATACATAAATGTATATATATACTTTAGGTTCTATTGTCCTGTTGTGAGCCAAACCCATATTTAATTAAAATTTGTTTTTGCCCGCAAAAACGTACGTCTCCCTCGTCCCACAACATTTAGGTAACAAATAAAATTAAGCTTCAATGAATAACAAAAAAAGTGTTTTTAATCCATGAAACACAAAATTTAGGGGATCAAAATTTCCTGGTAATATGCACAACTACATATGGTGTCCTTACTACCTACCAAGTTTCATGAAATTCTGTTCAGTAGTTTCAGAGGAGTTGTGCTGACAAGCTGCTTCAGTAGTAAATTTCGCGATTTTTTTTAGCTCAAAGGGGCATAACTCCCACAAAATTCAGGAGATCAAAATTTCCTGGTAATATGCACAACTACATATAGTGTCCTTACTACCTACCAAGTGTCATGAAATTCTGTTCAGTAGTTTCAGAGGAGATGCACTGACAAGCTGCTTCAGAAGTATATTTCGGGAAATTTTTAAGTTCAAAGGGGCATAACTCCCACAAAATTTATGGGATCATAATTTCCTGGCAATATGCACAACTACATATGGTGTCCTTACTACCTACTAAGTTTCATGAAATTCTGTTCAGTAGTTTCAGAGGAGTTGCGCTGATAAGCTGCTTCAGTAGTAAATTTCTGGAAATTTCTAAGTTCAAAGGGGCATAACTCCCACAAAATTCAGGCAATCAAAATTTCCTGGTAATATGCTTAACTACATATGGTGTCCTTACTACCTACCAAGTTTCATGAAATTCTGTTCAGTAGTTTCAGAGGAGTTGCGCTGACAAACTGTGTGACGGACAGACGGACGGACAGAACAAAAACAATATGTCTCCCCACCAAAGTGGGGGGAGACATAATTACCAGTATAAAATAACTGGCAATCGACTATGTTTCATTGTACCTTTCAAATCTGAAATCTAATGTGCTATGAATATGGTATATACATGTAATAATTTCTGATTGACTGAAATATGATACTTCAAAATCACATAAACAGCATCTGATTAAGTGCTAGCCTTGGGTGTGGGAGATCGTGGGATCAAGCTCCAGTCGGGTCAAACCAAAGACTATGAAATAGGTATTCACTGCTTCTCTGCTATATGAACACATCATTAATGAGTAATTAGTATCTCGTTACCACACGATATGTCTGGACCACCACTTAATATCTCGTGACCACGCTTTAGGAAGTCGTGTTATCTGTTCTTCTTCGATATACGGACTCTGATTACCCCTGTGGTATCTTCAAACTCTTCTTAATTACGGCCATGACTATATGATATTCCACAAAGGTTATCCAGGTGATGATGGCGACCTAAAACTTTTGAAGTAATGACTTCAATTTAACCACTTGGAACAATTGGCTCAGTAGCTTTCTTGTTATCAACAGGAAATTATGATGGGAACCATAAGCTCTGGAATATCGTCTACTGAAAGCTGTATATTCTCTGATATGCAGGTGCTGCTGGAAGTGTGCTTAAAATAAATTAATTAAAGTTCACACCCGGTAAATTGAAATAATTTCTTTTGTCATAAAGTTTCGTTCTTATCCCTCCTTCGCTGTCAAAATGTATATGTGTAGGTCAAGATATGAAACAGACACTGTCTGTACCTGTAAACATTACATAATTACAGGCTTCTTCGTTTTAATACCAGAATGTGTAATACATGTATTTCGGTTTCGAACGTACATACCTGGTGAAGGTTATTCCAGAAACGCGTCGTGCGCACTAAATTTGATAGTGGATTTCTGAAATATTGTTGAAAGTGACAGATACAGATACATATATTTTATTAACTAATCACAATGCCCATTGCTGAGCAGAATAATCAAACAATGAATAAACATATATGATTGGGTTGATTGGTTACAGATATAATATAAAGAAACAACAAAAGACACAAGTACATCAGTTCAAGTACAGTTAAAGTATTAAAGTACAAAGAGACGAAAACAAAACAAAAACAAACATAATTAATAATTTGCATATATATCATTATGAAGAGAGGGAAGCAACCCCTCCATTTAATAAAGTGTATTTTTTTTTTCAAATAATTTTGCTACTGATGACATAAATTAGTAAATTAGAAATTAGTAACCAAATGACATTAATCATTATAACCCTAACCCTTAAATTTGATATCTACAGCTTTATTGTGTACTTTAAAAAAAAAAAGATAGAAAATTAGAGTTTCCGTATAGATATTAGCAATATGACCATTGAGTTCGTATTCTAACATGCGTTATCTATATGTATATATATATATACGAATACACGGGTTTGATTTGAAAAGAATATCGTCTAAAGTGCTTTGTCACCACCAGACACATTTAAGAAAATTAAAAATATATACAATGTATTTGAAATGAACAGTTCCTATATATAATGTAATTAATTGTCAATCTTCCTCACGAATATGTAACCTTAGTCGATTTTAGAAATCATGTTCTTGCTCTCCCAGATTAAAAAAAATATATATATTTAGCTACCAAGTATTTCAGAAACGTGTCATGCGCACTAATATTAGATACACGTTTTTATTACTATAACTGGTATCTCTCTTGGTGGACTATTTGTTCCCGGGGTCATGATCACTCGCCCAGTAGTCACCGACATGGTTTATTACTACATTTTTATTAACGGTCCAGTTCACCGATGACGTTCCTCGTACATTAAGGTATAATATCAAAACATCATTTGAACATGCGTAAAAAAGTAAATTACGTTGTACATTTCACGGTCTGTGGTTAACCAATAGGATATTGCGGTTTCCTGACAACGAATATATATAATGTCAAATTTTATAGACGATTTTATCACGTATCTAAGCTTGTGCTTGACAGGACATTAACTTTATCTCAATATGGAAATTCGCCCATCGGCTTCAAATATCGCCTTTGAACACGGAATTTCAGATTTTTCATTTTCTTTGTATAGTGCTGTTAACAAAAGTGGAGATGAATTCATATCACCATTTAGTGTGTCTGCAGCTCTGCTACTTCTGATGCTGGGGACAGACGGAACAACAAAACGTCAAATGACGTCGACTATATTTAGAGGTCAGACTCCAACTGACGTCAACCTCGGATACAAAACCCTGGCAGATAAATTAGCAACAAAAACAAACAATGGTGTTATTTTGTCACTTGCAAACAAATTGTTTGGAAGCCAGATATATACAATACTGGATACATACAAGGACGATTCTTTGAAATTTTATGGGAGCGGAATTGATCTGTTAGACTTTGCCCGCAAACCGGAACAATCCAGAAGCATAATAAACAGTTGGGTTGCTACACATACAAGGAATAAAATTAGAGACATGATGCCACCAGGAATTCTAGATGAGAAAACTCTTCTTCTCATTGCGAATGCAATATACTTCAAAGGAACATGGCACACACGATTTGACCCAAAGGACACAGAAAGAGGAAATTTTTACGTTGGTTCTACACAGAAACAAGTAGACATGATGCATGCTACGTACAATGCAAACTCTGGGGAACACATGGGACTGAATTGCAAAGTTCTACGACTCCCGTATACTGGCAAACAATTGTCAATGATCTTTGTGCTACCCAATGAGAGAAACGGAATTTCAAAGCTAGAAAAACAATTAACTTTGTCTAATTTCCAAAATCTTCTTAGTGGATTGAGAAAGCGTGACACTCATATAGAAATTCCAAAATTTGTGATTGAAGCAGAGTACGACTTAGAACCAATTCTTACTGATCTGGGTATCACGGAAATATTTGATTGGAGAGTTTCCAACTTTACAAAGATGGTTCCACGGAAAGTACACAATATGGGCGTTTATGTCAACGATGCGCGTCATAAAACGTTTGTTGAGGTGAATGAAAACGGAAGTGAAGCTGCAGGAGCTACCACGATCGAAATTAAAGTAAAATCTAGACGGATCCCTTTTGAATTTATTGCTGATCATCCATTTGTGTTTGTCATACGTGATGACGAATCAGGAATACCTCTTTTCATTGGACGATACTGTGCATCGATAAAATAATTTTCCAACCATTGTATTTCCAAATACAAAGTATCAAGCGTTTTAAATGTTGTTCTACTTCAAAGTGCATGCTTTATCAACATAGTGGAAATAATAAAATACAGATTTTACTTATAGTGTTTTGGTTATTGAAAAGGGTTGCAACATTCTCTCTGGATATGGTATACCCATGTTCCTGTCGCATAGCAACATGAAGGATGGCACTAGTTTAACAGGAACTGATTAACCTTTCGTAGCACATGAGGTGACCTCCAGTTTCTAATGCTCAATCAGTCTTCAGGATAATGTTTTTGTGGATCAATTTATGGTCTTTCATCTATTTTTTTAGTCATTGTATTGTTTTGTTGTTTTTTGTTTGTTTGTTTGTTTGTTTGGGGTGGTTTTTTGTTGTTGTTGTTTGTTTGTGAAAGCTTGAATATCTGTATTAAAATGAAGAATCGAGCCATTCATATTCCATTCCTTCTCTCGATTGTTTTTTTCTTCATTGCCCTATTATTGCAGCTTTTGTGAAACATTGGACCCCAGGGCTTTGTTGCAATTTACCCTCAGACATTCTGTGTACCAATGATAATATCATCTTCCTTAGGATCTTCCCTGTATAATATGTATCCATATGGATGAATATGTTTGGCAGGAAATTGAAAGGTGAAAACCTTATTAATAACAAATGCGACATGATGCAAAGAGCTCATGTGACCTTTAGCCAGGTGAGCTTAAAACCAACAATAGAATAAACAAACAAATAAATATAAAGGTAAAATAAATCAAAAGAACAAAATCTGAGACAACACGAATGTTTAACATGTCCTGTCCTGTTTATAGTACCAATCATGAAGTTCTAATTTCCAAAGCAAGTTAATCGATAATATATGTCGATGACAAATCCACCATATGGTTATGAAGATACCAAAGAGGTAATCAAAATCCGTAAATCGAAGGACAGACAACACAATGGCTAAAGGTAAAATGACAAAAGAACAAACAACGATCTACACAACACCACATAGAACACTAAAGATCGTGCAACAGAAACCACACTAAAAACCGGCGGTGAAGTCATGTGCTCCGGAAGGGTTAGCAGTTCCTGTTCCACATGTAACACCCGTTGTGATACTGCTAAACGACACGAACATAATCTGAAATGGAAATCGTGTTGGACACCAGTCATAGTTAATAAATATAGGAATTCATTGGACAAATATTTTCAAAATTCTTCTTCTCTGAAATCACCAATCAATTTTGAAACTAAGCGTGTCTGGAATGTTCCATGGATGGTCCTCTACAATGTAACTTGCTTTCTTCTTTAAGATTGCCGACACACAGTATGATATAGCTTATTAGCGAATAAAAAATAAAACATGTTCATCAAACTAAGCGCTTGATAGAAACCAAACTATACAAATCATAGTTGGGAGGTCAAATTCGTATGTCGAACAAAAATCCAAGACAGCCACCATCACAGATGATTCTTTAGCGAAGGATCGTATTGAAATAGTAATAAAAGTTTGGTTTTTATTTGTCAGACACTAGAAACTCTTTTCAATCCGAAGCAGGGCATAAATGAGCGATACATGTTCCGTTAACCCTGTACATACCAGAAGATCTGTATGGAAATACAAAGAGAATTTGACACAGAGAATTAGCCATAAGATATTAATATAAGGAAAGGATTTAGACTATTATAGGCAAATTTTTCTTTCAACGTTTGTGATTAGCCTCGGGTCTGTTTTTATAATGAAAAACTCGTATGCCTTAAGCAGACTAAATAACTCCATGGTCATCATTATTGTTGACCACATTTAATTTACTGATTTCTGCTTGTTGGTGTTTTAGAACCTACCTATTAGCTTTTAGGGGGTAGATCTCTATTTCAAGCGAAACAAATTTACAAAATTTTCTCGTTGAAAACGGCAGGGTGCAATTATTTACTTTTTGAATCGTTCAAATCATTTTTTTTTCTATAAAATTCAACATAAAGAAACGTAGTCCACATACTATTTAAATGGTAATTATCTTACATTACTTGCAACATAACAAAATATAGACTTGTTCTAAACCGTCCCTTTGTGCTCCAACATAACCTCAATACTGTACATTGTACCGGTATATAATCTGCACATAATTCTAATATAGCTATTTTGTATCATGCTTTCTCGTCTTTTCTATTGTCAACAGCCGTACAATATATCATGATACCCAGGGAGGAGGTGGAGCTAGATGACGTCACATCATACAATATCTGATACCAAAATATACACGATATCATCATAAAGCTTACATACTCTCACCCAAATAGCAAAATAAAAAAACAAACTTTGATTGACGTCGCAAGATAGAAGTCCACAAGTCCCTTATTGAACAATGTTACTCGTGCACCATCAGATATTTTGATAGGCCAGACTCGTTCTGCGGACTCGTCACATGACCTACCAAAATATCTGATGATACACTCGCCTTTTTGTTCAATAAATGTAACATACTGCTCACTTGACGTTCAAGAACAATGAACCAATACCATGGCTATCTCGGTAGAAGTTTGGTGTATTCTGCGCTACACTTGTTTTATGTCTCTCTTTATATTTTAAGACACTGTACTAATATTGTCTTTATATCAAGTCAATAACATTACAAAAAATCCGATGACATGTGGGTTTTTTTTATTTACCTGTCAAACTATTACGCAACATAATCTTAATTTGATGTATGATCATATTTAATATGTCTTTTAAAATACACTTCATACTTTGTCCTTAATAAAAAAAAATATTTAAGATTGTCTTGAATTATATTGCAAAAAATATATACCATCAGTAGATAACACAATTAGTTTGACAACTGTCTCTATCTAATTAGAATTAGATGCATCTTATTTTTTGTCTTTGACGATACACTTATTACATCTAACAGCATCACGCTTGGGTGTCATTTCATGTAACCTGTCATTCATCTTTGGTCATATATACAAGGTAGACTCGATACAACATTATGTGATAAAGTTTGTCAATGATTTGCGACAGGTCGATGGTTTTCTCCGGGTACTCCGGTATCCGCCACCAATACATCTGGCCACCACAATATAACTGAAATATTGTTGAAAGTGGCGCTAAATACCATAACCTTAACCTCATTCAAGACATACAGCACTATATACTGACAAAATCGGTTCACAGCTCTTGGTGTGTACTCGGTTTTGATACCTAAAAATTAAGTAGGCTCATCGCTGATTGGTCAGTTGAAAATCGAGAAGTCGCTAGATGTTAGATCGCTATAGAAAAGAGATCAACAATGACAAATTTTAATTAGATTGACCACCGTCTAAGAATGTTTTCTGTACTACAAAGGAAATGCTATTTGTTTCTGAGAATTTTGCCTTTTTACTGAGGGATCAACCATTTAACTTTTCTTCTTCTTCCATTAAAGTGCAGGGCTGTAGCAACAGCATCATCACACCGAGTTTAAAACAACCATGCTTGCGTAAGGGAGAGACTATGTACAATTAAAAACAAGGTCAGTGGTGTTAGAATCTGACTGCCTGGATTTCCTCTTTGAAGGATTCCAGGTCCAAAACTGCTGCTGTGGCCTCTGGTAGTTGGTTCCATAACCGGATTGTGGATGGAAAGAAGGACTCTTTGTGTACAGTTGTTCTGCTGTATGGTACTATATATTTCTGCTGTCCTCTTGTAGCGGCACCTAGATGATGCATGAATGGTGGTGGTTCAATCGATACAAGTCCGTTAATTATCCAGAACATCATAATCGCGTTGGTTCTCAAACAGCGTTGCTGAAGTGTATCCCAATCCAGGTGGTTCAGCATTGTTGTAACACTGCTGGTTGTATTGTAGTTGCCAGTAGCAAACCTAGCTGCTCTTCGTTGGACTGATTCTAACTTGTTAATGTTACTCTGGGTATGAGGTGCCTAAAACAGAACTGGCATATTCGAGTTGCGGTCGAACAAAGGTGGTGTAGCATTTAGTCCTGATGTTTGCTGGACAGCTTGACAGATTTCGACGTAGGAAGGCTGTAGTGTTGTTTGCCTTTCTACGTAAGTTGTCAATATGGTTGTTCCATGACAAGTTCTGACTGATGGTAATACCCAGATAATTTCCTTTAGATGTTAAGTTCAATTCCTTCCCATGGATGAATTACGATGATGGTATGATCTTACGCTTGGTGGTTATGCGTATCACTTCACATTTATCAGGATTGAAGTGCATCTGCCAGTCACGCTCCCAGTCTTGTAAGTTGTTAATGTCGTCTTGAAGAGATGTTGTGTCTCCGTTGGTTTTGATGTGTCGGTAAAGGAGACAATCATCAGCGAATAATCTTGCAGTGCTGTTTACTTTACTAGATAGATCATTGATGTATATCAAAAACAGCAGTGGGCCGAGGAATGTCCCTTCGGGTACTCCAGAGGTGACGGGTGCTGGATCAGATGCCACGCCTTCTACGATCACCCTCTGAGTACGGCCTGCTAGAAAGCTCTTAATCCAGGTCAAGGTTGGTCCACGGACTCCTAAATGATGGAGTTTAGCTGCAAGTCGTTCGTGAAACACCTTATCAAAGGCATTAGAGAAGTCTAAATGAATAGCATCGATCTGAGTGGAACTGTCAATGCCTGATGCCAGGTCTTGAATGGTAGTAATCAGCTGTGACTCGCACGAGCGTTTCTTACGGAAGCCATGTTGGTAGTCAGTCAGGATATTTTGATTTTCAAAAAAATTCATGAGATGACTATGAATGATGTGCTCTATGATCTTGCAACATACGGAAGTTAATGAAACCGGTCGATATTTTGCTGGTTTGCTTTTATCTCCCGTTTTAAAGATAGGTGATACATTAGCCAATTTCCAGTCTTCAGGTGTTTGGCCTTGATTTAATGAGGCCTGGAATATGA
>MJUT01000158.1:298102-308781 GCA_002080005.1 Gigantidas platifrons
ATGATAATAATAATAATAATAATAATAATAATAATATTACTAGTATATCAAGTGATACCTGTAATTACGTGATAATTTTCAGTAAACAATCAATCATGAAAACCTGTATTCCGAAACGGGTGTCTGCTTATTGTGTCGGACGAATCATATACACGATTTGCCTTAAGGACGGATCGTATGAGTGTCGCTTATGGAGAATGTCACCCTCTCTTTGTACGTAAAAGACAACAGCTATTTAAGAGCTGTAGGTAAAAGACAGCAGCTATTGACGAGCAACATTGTGTTAAGACTGGTCGTTGGTTCCCGTTACAAAGCAGATTTTCACGACCATATCTCTCATTGTTCTAGAATATCACCCCTCTCTTTGTATGTAAAAAAACAGCATCTATTGACGAGCAACATCGTGTTTAGACTGGTCGTTGGTTCCCGTTACAAAGCAGATTTTCCCAACCATATCTCTCATTGTTCTAGAATATCACCCCTCTCTTTTTACGTAATAAACAGCAGCTATTGACGAGCAACATCGTGTTTAGACTGGTCGTTGGTTCCCGTTACAAAGCAGATTTTCACGACCATATCTCTCATTGTTCTAGAATATCACCCCTCTCTTTTTACGTAAAAACAGCAGATATTGAAGAGCAACATCGTGTTTAGACTGGTCGTTGGTTCCCGTTATAAAGCAGATTTTCCCGACCATATCTCTCATTATTTTAGAATATCACCCCTCTCTTTGCACGTAAATGACAGCAGCTATTGACGAGCAACATCGTGTTTAGACTGGTCGTTGGTTCCCGTTACAAAGCAGATTTTCCCGACCATATCTCTCATTGTTCTAGAATATCACCCCTCTCTTTTTACGTAACAAACAGCAGCTATTGACGAGCAACATCGTGTTTAGACTGCTCGTTGGTTCCCGTTACAAAGCAGATTTTCACGACGATATCTCTCATTGTTCTAGAATATCACTCCTCTCTTTGTATGTAAAAAACAGCAGATATTGAAGAGCAACATCGTGTTTAGACTGGTCGTTGGTTCCCGTTACAAAGCAGATTTTCTCGACCATATCTCTGTCACATTTGTTTAACTAAGATATCAAAATGCTAGTACAACAAATGTATAGGATTATTAATAAATAGAGCAGAGTTCGCGAAATTGTGAGTCCTATCAGATATGACCAGCAAGATTTGGGCAAATTTTGATAAGGACTGACACAAGATTGGTATTTTGCAATAGAAAATTAATGAAGACTGAGATTATTTTATCTAAGACCGCCATTTCGCGAACTCTGAATAGAGATGATAAAGTTCGAGATTATGTTAGTTTATTTTGTATTTTATGCAAATATCCTTTCCTGTTAAATAGGCATCATACGTTTTATTTCATTGTATTTTTTCATATCGTCGATTAATTGATAAAATATATATCGTCAAGAGTTATTCACGATGAACTAATCTGTTTTGTTATCGATGTCTTTATTTGTATCTTGAACTACAATTAATTCTGTTTATATAAAGGTCACCCAAGGGAACCTGAAAATGTGGGGCCTTTATAAGCAGCTGTCCTTCAGGTTAAAATCATATGCACTATTAATTAATGGGGGGAAATGAAACTGTCCTTTATAGACATCGATATGTTATATAGAGGTGCCCTTTAAGGCAGGTTTGATTGTATTTTCATCTACTGCCATTACAGCTATGCCATGACCTATGGTTAGAAAGTTAATAATCTCGGCTACTCGGCAAACATGGTCATGTTCTCAATGTGGGAAGACCATGCCATACTTAAAATGTCCATAGGAAACACAGTAGTGTTAAAACAGTTTCTCCACTATCGTCTATAAATAGATACAAGACAAGTTAGAAGATACCACAGGGGTAACAGGGGCGGATTCAAGGGGGGCGCACCGGGCCCCTCCCCCCTAAAATTGGAAAAAATATGATTTTTTTGCGTATAATCGTGATTTTTCACACAAAATACCCCAAAAATGTCCGCGGAAATTTTTAAGTGCGCCCCCCCTAACTTGAAATCCTGGATCCGCCCCTGGCTAATCAGATGTCGTTTTATGGGTTTCAGTAATTGTTGTGTATCTTCATTTCGGCCGATATCTATTTGCGCCAAATATGCATTCATTTGCGCCACAACTTATTTGCGCCAATACTACTTCTGCGCCACTTATTTGTTCAAACCATTGGTATCATTTGCGCCAATAGAATAGACATTCATTTGTTATAAATTTATTGTTTTACTTTATATATTTTAAAGAAACTAATTTAATGGCATCCCTCCTCTTTTATCCGGGATTGGAATAGGCAGTTTTAACACTGGCAAAGTCATTTATTATAAAATGTGATAAATTAAAACGTTGAACGACAGTCTATTTATTCACAGTTAAACTCAAGTATTTGTACAGTTAAACTAGTAGCTGGTATTTATAACTCAAAATGCAAACATACTGCTTTCTGCTAATTTCACCTCGTAATAGTTTTTAGTATTTTTCCATTGCAAAGTTTTCCTTTTCAGAATCATGTCTACTTCTGACAGCTTCTGAGCTGGTACTTCTGATTTTCATGTATGTCGTTGCCTGGATCTTTGTAAGAAACACAAACATAGATGGATGTGAGGAGTAGAATTGTTCGTTATAGTGGGAATGAAATGCTTCAGGTCCATTATTTGTTCGTCTAGAGTTGGACGGCATTTCAGCCCACACTGATGGTGGAAACATTGCGTAATCATCTACGTATGTTGACAACACATAATCGGCAAAGTCCTGAACTTTGTTGTCACTTGGCATATCAGGAATCAAATAATTAAGTTTGAAAAGTGTTCACTGGGACATTTAAATTGTATACCGAAAAGTTAATTGTAATACATGTACAATGTATATAGGTAAATTATATACAGATAATTTACAGGTAAATATGACGCAGTTGAATTTCATTTATTGGAGCAATTAAAACAATAAAAAATATAGACAGTGGCGCAATTGAATCATTTTGAATATGCTAATTGGCGCAAATTGATTCCGGCCTTCATTTCTAAACTATATCGTGACGCACATAGCTATATAGTGACATACAGAGTTATATCGTGATATACAGAGCTATATTGTGACATACAGATCTATATCGTGACATACAAAGTTATATCAAGACACGCAGAGCAACATCATGACATACAAAGCTATATCGTCACATACATCGCTATATCGTGACATACTGAGCTATATCGTGACGTACATAGCTACATGGTGCCATATATAGCTATAGTGTGACATACAGGGCTATATTGTGACATACAGCGCGCATACAGGACTATATCGGGACATACACAGCTATATCGTGACATACATACTATATCGTGACATGCATCGCTATATCGTGGCATACAGAGCTATATCGTGATTTACAGAGCTATATCGTGACATATATACCTATATCGTGACATGCATTGCTATATCGTGACATACATAGGAATATCGTGACATGCATTGCTATATCGAGACATACATAGCTATATTGTGGCATACATAGGTATATCGTGACATACAGGGTCACAGAGATATATAGTGAAATGTAGACTTAGTGCGGTGCAGTTATAGCTAACTGTTCGGAGAGACCAGTTCATGTGTAGGTGTCTGGAATTGTCAGGTGACAACGATAATTCCTTGACCCTATTACTGTACTGTCCATGTTTATGTTGTTAATCCTTTTTGTGATATTATGTGGTCTACTTGAGTGGCAGGGATCTTCAGGTATTCAACTCATTTTCCAATCCAATTACTTAGAAAGGGGAGGGTCCCATTCACTGGTTAAACCCTGCCACATCTTAGTGCGTGTCCTAAGTCAGGACTTTTATTTTCAACGTCATATGTGGTTGTCCCCTCTTTTTAAGTGCTGTTGTTTGAGGTAAGAGGTGATTGTTCGCTTTGTGTTGTTTGAGGTAAGAGATGATTGTTCACTTTGTGTTGTTTGAGGTAAGAGGTGATTGTTCACATTGTGTTGTTTGAGGTAAGAGGTCATTGTTCGCTTTGTGTTGTTTGAGGTGAGAGGTCATTGTTCGCTTTGTGTTGTTTGAGGTAAGAGGTGATTGTTCGCTTTGTGTTGTTTGAGGTAAGAGGTGATTGTTCGCTTTGTGTTGTTTGAGGTAAGAGGTCATTTTTCGCTTTGTGTTGTTTGAGGTAAGAGATGATTGTTCGCTTTGTGTT
Organism: Gigantidas platifrons; assembly: GCA_002080005.1. Taxonomy (NCBI): domain Eukaryota; kingdom Metazoa; phylum Mollusca; class Bivalvia; order Mytilida; family Modiolidae; genus Gigantidas; species Gigantidas platifrons. Next base: position 302,307 of record MJUT01000158.1, read on the forward strand.
GTTTGAGGTAAGAGGTCATTGTTCGCTTTGTGTTGTTTGAGGTAAGAGGTGATTGTTCGCTTTGTGTTGTTTGAGGTAAGAGGTGATTGTTCGCTTTGTGTTGTTTGAGGTAAGAGGTGATTGTTCGCTTTGTGTTGTTTGAGGTAAGAGGTGATTGTTCGCTTTGTGTTGTTTGAGGTAAGAGGTGATTGTTCGCTTTGTGTTGTTTGAGGTAAGAGGTGATTGTTCGCTTTGTGTTGTTTCAGGTGAGAGGTGATTGTTCGCTTTGTGTTGTTTGAGGTAAGAGGTCATTGTTCGCTTTGTGTTGTTTGAAGTGAGAGGTCATTGTTCGCTTATGTTGTTTGAGGTAAGAGGTCATTGTTCGCTTTGTGTTGTTTGAGGTAAGAGGCGATTGTTTGCTTTGTGTTGTTTGAGGTAAGAGGTGATTGTTCGCTTTGATGATATTTGTGAAATAATTGACAATCATTGTTTAGAAGAGTTTGAAGATACCATAAAGGTAATCAGAATACATAAATCGAAGAAGGATAGATAAAGCAATGGTCAAAAGAAAAGGGACAAACAGCGTTCTACATAACAAGACACAGAAAACTAAAGATAGAGCAACAGGAACCCCACTAAAAACCGGAGGGGTGAATTCATGTGCTTTCTTGTCATAATCAGCATAGCTGATACAGTTTTCCGAACAGTNAGGTAAGAGGTGATTGTTCGCTTTGTGTTGTTTGAGGTAAGAGGTCATTGTTCGCTTTGTGTTGTTTGAAGTGAGAGGCGATTGTTCGCTTTGTGTTGTTTGAGGTAAGAGGTGATTGTTCGCTTTGTTGATATTGTGAAATAATTGACAATCATTGTTTAGAAGAGTTTGAAGGTACCATAAAAGGTAATCAGAATACGTAAATCGAAGAAGGATAGATAACGTAATGGTCAAAAGAAAAAGGACAAACAGCGTTCTACATAACAAGACACAGAAAACTAAAGATAGAGCAACAGAAACCCCACTAAAAACAGGAGGAATGAATTCATGTGCTTTCTTTTCATAATCAGCATAGCTGATACAGTTTTCCGAACAGTGCAGCTACTACCGTACATATATACAATTATTTCAATATGTCCGAGTTGATTCACTATGAGTAAAATATAATGCATTAAATAAATTGATGAACGACATATGTAAACATACAAAGAAGTGTCAGTAATTTTTACTGTGCCTGTCATTTCTGATGTTGTCTTTCGGAATCTCATCATCGTTAACTATAAGTAAATTATATTATATATTAGATGATAGATCGCCATAGAAATGAGATCAACAACAACAAACATCTATTATTAATTAGATTGACCACTGTCTATTAAGAATGTTTCCTGTACACAATTATCATTCCGTACATACACTAATAGTACTACAAAGGAAATGCTGCTATTATTTGTTACTAAGAATTTTGCATTTTTTAAACTGAGGGATCAACTATTTAAGTTTTACGAGGGGGGAGGGGGTTATGATATTTTTTTTTCTAAAAAATAATGATCGGTTGCCAAACTTTAAACAAAATATAAATTTACCTGGTAAATTTTGAAAAACATTTCCCGTTTTTCCATGTCCGAAAATAAAACAAATCTGATAATTGAGTGGAAAGAATATATCTCTGTAAGAAAATAGCATACCCTCTAAAAGTTGTAAATCTACATCATGAAATACCTATAGAGATATATATCATATCATATTACTATAATTGTTTTGTTACACATAAGTAGATATTAAATGTAGCTAACAAATAAATGAAGTATGTAGTTTCATTATTGTAATCACCCGGAAGAAGACAATGGTAATATAATATTTGTATATAAAGAAGAGTTTAGTAACTTTTGTCAATAATGATAAACGGTTCAGTATGGCTCTTGTTTTCAACAGAGATTCCATTGGATTGACAGATACAGGGACTGTTTTGACTGTTCCAGATCATCCAAAAGCTAGGTTGATGTACTATTTGAACTGTATGTATACCGTTCTGAGTCTTGACCAAGCAGAACACAACATTACAAGACTTACAGACTATGGTTCTTACTACTTACTGTCGGACGACGAAACTGCGGACATGTTCGTATTGAGTACCCTTCTCGATCCCGTCACCCTAGACGGAGTTTGTATATTCCATGACGCGGAAGCGTGTGGAGATTCCAACAACGAGTTCTATGAAATAAATGCACGTGGAACAACATTTACAGCAGCAGAATCTGTGATGGTCGGTAATATACGAGTGTCCGTCAAGAAGATCATGTGTTATAACACGATTTGGTTGATGGAGAATTACATTGAACCACTGGCACATTTTATTGACCTATATCAAAATGCAATTACAAACAGAACACCACCAAGCCGTTCAAACCCACCTTCACAATGGAGACCACAAACACGTCTAAATAGACAAAATCGTAGATATGGAGCTATCTCCGACCAGCACACACAAGATGATGATGGATGCTGTTGTTGTGTCATTCTTTAGATTTAGAAATGTTGATAGCTACACTGATCAGACAGGATTTATAAATATCAGAAAAGGATTTGTAATTGTTCAGAAAGGATTTGTAATTTTTCAGAAAGGATTTGTAATTTTCCAGAAAGAATTTGTAAATATCGGAAAAGTTTGTATTGAAAAAAACATGTATAATAATAATAATAATAATAATAATAATACTAATCATAGTAATAATAATAATAATAATATATCACGTGGTACCTGTAATTACGTGATAATTTTCAGTAAACAATCAATCGTGAAAACCTGTTTTCCGAAACGGGTGTCTGCTTATTGTGTCGGACGAATCAAATACACGATTTGCCCTAAGGACGGCTCGTATGAGTGTCGATTATGTAGAATGTCACCCCTTTATTTGTACGTAAAAGACAACAGCTACTTAAGAGCTGTAGGTAAAAGACAGCAGCTGCTGACGAGCAACATCGTGTTAAGACTGGTCGTTGGTTCCCGTTACAAAGCAGCTTTTCCCGACCATATCTCTCATTGTTCTAGAATATCATCCCTCTCTTTGTACGTTAAAAACATCAGCTATTGAAGAGCAACATCGTGTTTAGACTGGTCGTTGGTTCCCGTTACAAAGCAGATTTAAATGACCATGTCTCTTATTGTTCTAGAATGTCACCCCTCTCTCTGTACGTAAAAAACAGCAGCTATTGACGAGCAACATTGTGTTAAGACTGGCCGTTGATTCCCGTTACAAAGCAGATTTTCTCGACCATATCTCTGTCACATTTTATTGGGCTATATCAAAATGCTAGTACAACAAATGTATAGGATTATTAATAAATAGAGATGATAAAGTTCAAGATTATGGTAGTGTATTTTGTATTTTATGCAAATATTTTTTTCCTGTTATATAGCCATCATACGTTTTATTGCCATTGTATTTCTTCATATCGTCGATTAATTGATAAAATATATATCGTCAAGAGTTATTCACGATGAACTAGTCTGTTTAGTTATCGATGTCTTTATTTGTATCTTGAACTACAATTAATTCTGTTTATATAAAGGTCACACAAGGGAACCTGAAAATGTGGGGCCTTTATAAGCAGCTGTCCTTTATATACAGGTTAAAATCATATGCACTATTCATTAATGGGGGGAAATGAAACTGTCCTTTATATACATCGATATGTTATATAGAGGTGTCCTTTAAGGCAGGTTTTGATTGTATTTTCATTTACTGCCATTACAGCTATGCCATGACCTATGGTTAGAAAGTTAATGATCTCGGCTACTCGACAAACATGGTCATGTTCTCAATGTGGGAAGACCGTGCCATACTTAAAATGTCCATAGGGAACACAGTAGTGTTAAAATAGTTTCTCCACTATCGTCTATAAATAGATACAAGGAAAGTTAGAAGATACCAAAGTGATAATTAGATGTCGTTTTATGGGTTTCAGTAATTGTTGTGTATCTTCATTTCTAACCTATATCGTGTCACACATAGCAATATAGTGACATACAGAGTTATATCGTGACATACATAGCTATATAGTGACATACAGAGATATATCGTGACATTCAGGGCTATATCGTGACATACAGCGTTATATCGTGACATACAGAGCTATATCGTGACATACATAGCTACATCGTGACTAGCAGCGTTATATCGTGACATACATGGTCATATTGTGACATTCAAAGCTATATCGTGACATGCATAGCTATATAATGGCACAGTGCTATACCGTGACATACATCGCTATATTGTGACATACTGGGCTATGTCGATGCATACATATTATATCGTGACATACAGAGCTATATAGTGACATACATAGTTTCATAGTGATATACATAGCTATATTGTGACACACAGGGCTATATCGTTACATACAGGGCTATATCGTGACATACAGGGTGCATACTGAGTTTGATCGTGACGTAGAGATGCATAGTGACATACAGGGCTATATCGTGATATACATAACTATGTCGTGACATACAGGGCTATCTCGTGACATACAGAGCTATATCGTGGCATACAGAGCTATATCGAGACATACATGGCTATATCGTGACATACAGCGCTATATCGTGGCATGTAGAGCTATATAATGACATACAGGGCTATATCGTGACATACATGGCTATATCGTGACATACAGGGCTATATCGTGACATACATGGCTATATCGTGAAATGCATAGCTATATCGTTGCACACAGAGCTATATCGTGACATACAGAGATATATAGTGACATGTAGACTTAGTAGGGTGCAGTTATAGCTAACTGTCCGGAGAGACCAGTTCATGTGTAGGTGTCTGGAATTGACAGGGGACAACGATAATTCCTTGACCCTGTTACTGTACTGTCCATGTTTATGTTGTTAATCCTTTTTGTGATATTATGTGGTCTACTTGAGTGGCAGGGATATGCAGGTTTTCAACTCATTTCCCAATCCAATTACTCAGAAAGGGGGAGGGTGGATCCCATTAACTGGTTAAACCCTGCCACATCTTAGTGCGTGTCCCAAGCCAGGACTTTTATTTGCAACGTCATATGTGGTTGTCCCATCTTTTTGAGTGCTGTTTGAGGTAAGAGGTGATTGTTCGCTTTGTGTTGTTTGAGGTAAGAGGTGATTGTTCGCTTTGTGTTGTTTGAGGTAAGAGGTGATTGTTCGCTTTGTTGATATTTGTGAAATAATTGACAATCATTGTTTAGAAGAGTTTGAAGGTACCATAAAAGGTAATCAGAATACGTAAATCGAAGAAGGATAGATAACGTAATGGTCAAAAGAAAAAGGACAAACAGCGTTCTACATAACAAGACACAGAAAACTAAAGATAGAGCAACAGGAACCCCACTAAAAACCGGAGGGGTGAATTCATGTGCTTTCTTTTCATAATCAGCATAGCTGATACAGTTTTCCGAACAGTTCGGCTACTATCGTACATATATACAATTATTTCAATATGTCCGAGTTGATTCACTATGAGTAAAATATAATGCATTAAATAAATTCATGAACGACATATGTAAACATTCAAAGAAGTGACAGTAAATTTTACTGTGCCTGTCATTTCTGATGTTGTCTTTCGGAACCTCATCATCGTTAACTATAAGTCAATTATATTATATATTAGATGATAGATCGTCATAGAAATGAGATCAACAACAAACATCTATTATTAATTAGATTGACCACTGTCTATTAAGAATGTTTCCTGTACACAATTATCATTCCGTACATACACTACTAGTACTACAAAGGAAATGCTGCTATTATTTGTTACTAAGAATTTGGCTTTTTTTAAACTGAGGGATCAACTATTTAAGTTTTATGAGGGTGGGTTATGATATTTTGTTTTCTAAAAAATAATGATCGGTTGCCAAACTTTAAACAAAATATAAATTTACCTGGTAAATTTTGAAAACATTTCCCGTTTTTCCATGTCCGAAAATAAAACAAATCTGATAATTGATTGGAGTGGAAAGAATATATCTCTGTAAAAAAAATAGCATACCCCCTAAAAGTTGTAAATCTACATCATGAAATACCTATAAAGATATATATCATATCATATTACTATAATTGTTTTGTTACACATGAGTAGATATTAAATGTAGCTAACAAATAAATGAAGTATGTAGTTTCATTATTGTCGTCTCTCAGTAATGTACGCGGAAGAAGAAAATGGTAATATAATATTTGTATGTAAAGAAGAGTTTAGTAACTTTTGTCAATAATGATAAACGGTTCAGTATGGCTCTTGTTTTCAACAGAGATTCCATTGGATTGACAGATACAGGGACTGTTGTGACTGTTCCAGATCATCCAAAAGCTAGGTTGATGTACTATTTGAACTGTATGTATACCGTTCTGAGTCTTGACCAAGCAGAACACAACATTACAAGACTTACAGACTATGGTTCTTACTACTTACTGTCGGACGACGAAACTGCGGACATGTTCCAATTGAGTGCCCTTCT
>MJUT01000158.1:392610-406094 GCA_002080005.1 Gigantidas platifrons
GTTTTGTGTTTAACTCGTGAACTCATAAAAATTATAGAGTATAAAATTATGCTAAAATTGCAGTGTAAAACTACATTTAAGTCTGCCTTTGTCGGTAAAAAAAATCATCAAAATCGAACAAGAGTCGACTTGGGAATAATGTTTTTAAAAAATGTGGTTTTATATGAAATATATATAATAAAAATTACAGTGACCGAAAATACTTTTTGCACGTCTCTGTATATATGACTGCTCACTTTCCTGGCTTTATGCACTCCCGTCAATGAAAAACTGGCAGGGTTAATCTAGATTTAAGGGTACAAGATTTGAGTGAGTTATTCTTGATCAACGATCAGAGATAAATTTTGCAGCTGTATCAAGGCGTGACTAATTCACTTGTTGCTGAATATACCGAATGAAGAAACAAGAATGGACAATCCAGAGAAACTGGCAACATTGGGTTCACAAGACATAGGACAAGGACAAACAAAAAACACAACACAGAAAAATAAAAAGATGAGCAACACGGACCCACCAAACCCCAGTGGTGAACCCATGTGTTCACGTAATGATGATTATACATGTTTCGTACTTGACGATAACGTTGGTTGTTATAGTGCTCATAGAAACAACAGTTCAGAGATAGAAATGTCGCTCCAATCGGATGCATGGTCACGACCCCCAATCAACAAGTTTTTACTCTTACCTCTTAATATTGCTTAGCGGAGGAGCCACAAATACCAATTTCCTAGGGGTCTAACCCAATACATTTCACACTTAAAGAAGCTGAGGCGGTTCCACCAAAATACACGGGAGATCCAACAAAAGAGCAAAACAACTCGATGATTGTTATGTTGTATACCTTTAGGAAAATCATATGCCTGCTCAATGTTAAGACTGGATACTGGTGAAGGTTCCCTGGTCTCAAATCCACAAAGCTGCTTAGTGTTTTCCCGGATGGCGGATGGTGGGGCTATCTGGGTGTGTTTAATACGGAAAGCCTGGCCGTTATAGAGGGTAACGTGTTTGGATAGGGTCACGCCCCATGTACGCTAAAGATATCTTTTGTAAATCTCAAAAAAAGAGTAGGCGCACTGTAGCACATACAAAAGACTAAATTCTTCCTCTTTATACTTTTTCAGTGCCAGTTAAAAGTTGTTGACCCGGTTAACCCATCCCTTCCTTCATGTCGATATTATAAGCTTTACATATTCTTGAATTTGTTCTCGTCCTGTATGTAGCTGAAAAACTGCTCGCTGGACATTAGCCACTCCATCATTCAATGTCAAGAATCATTTATGAACTTCTGGTGTATTTTCGGAAGTTTCTGTATGTTTTGTGTTATTCCGGTATGAGATACACCGTCCGCAAGTTTCCGGTTTTCTACTTTCGTTTTCTACTTATTCAGTTTGCATGGCACACGATGAGTGAATTAGTATCTATATTTGTTTCTAAAATGCTATGTTCAAAGGAGTGTGTTGGTGACAAAAGCAAAGTGCTCGAGTGGAAATCATCAATCTGCCACAAGTCACTGCCAAACATTTTCGCAAATGTTTTATTGAGTGCAACTTGTCACCGGTTGAAATCGAAACCATAACTTTATTGATGACAATCACTGATTGAGTGATAGTTGTTTAACGCCAAACTCAGCAATTTTTCAGTTATATCATGGCGAGAAGAAGTTAATTTTCATTAAGATAATGATTAGGTCCGATTTGTACTAGACCAACACGCGTAGTTGGATATGTTATATTACTAGCTCACTGAAACAGTCCACAGGTAGACATGTCGCTCCACTTGGTCACATTTATCCTGATTCAGAGACAACCAGTCAGTCTTTGCACATTATCCTTAATGTTGCGTACTTAGCGGAGAATCAACCGTCGTGGCCGTGATCGTATGGTAGTTGGATTTACAACTACATATGCAATCAGTGCCAATCACCACTGATATAGTGCGTTCGAATCTCGATCTGGGCGATGTGTACAACATTATGTGATTATTTGTCATTGACTTGCGACAGGTCGATGGTTTTCTCCGGGTACACTGGTTTCCTCCACCAATAAAACTGAACGCCACGATATAACTGAAATATTGTTGGGAGTTGCGTTAAACACCATTGTTAAGCAAGCAACAACAAAAAACCAAACAAATAACAATTTTGTAGTCTTTGAACCCAGGTACTGATTGTATAGATAGATATTGATCTACTCTCTGTCAATTTTCTTCTTCAAAATATCAATGGGTGGGGAATGTTTAAGCTATGATAGATCAACAACAATGGGTCATATTTATACAAGCCCATGAATACAGGTTGTTTATTGCGCAAACATATATGTATTATGTTATATTCTAACATGACCTCACTCTTTCCCTTTGTTAAAAAAAACAAGAATTATTTCTTCATATTATCTCATTAGCACATGCGCCGATGAATGTGACTGACGTTTCCATTGGCAGCATAAATTGTGACCCGAATAATGCCGATAGAGGGCGCAGTATTATTCGAGTTACATAAATTGTGTGCGAGATTGTCCGCAAGCGTATGTATAAATTACCGTCTTCCAATTAAAGTCAAACCTGTTGTAACGGTCACCTTTATATAATGGTCACCTGCTCATAACGGTCACTTTCGTGCTCCCCCGGTGCATTTTACTATATATTTTAATTCGATATAGCGGTCACCTGTTCAATGCGGTCAGTGGTCACCATTTATATGTAATTTTCAGTGTAAAACCCAATGTATAACGGTCAATTTTATTTTTAAAATAATACCGGAAGTGATTTCGGAAGATCGGTATTTTTCTCAAATGTACCAAAAATCCTGAGGTGTTACAAAATATATTGACTAATTTAATTAATTAAATAAACAAACACATTTTGTTTTGTGAATCGTAAATGACATAAAGAACAGTTTATCCCGGGCGTTATTAGGGATTTTTATTCATTACGACGACAATATAGAAATTCACTCACCAAAAATATTTTGTATCTATCCGTAAATAGGAAAGTTTTTAAATTTGACAATAAAGTGAAAGCAATAAATCATTGTGATGTTGGGAAAAGTTGTCGGGCTGTGGGCGAGGAGATGGGTGTTGGTCATACCCAGATAATGAACATTCTTTAAAGAAAATGCGAGATTCTTTACGATTTTGAAAACAACGTTCCCAGTTCAAGCTCGTATTACTGGAAATTGTACTTTTGTTTATTAAATATCTTTATTTATTTATTTGTATGTTTTATTCAAATCATATCATATTGAGATAATTTCATCAACAATAAATGTAAACCAGAGTAAAATTACGACAGGAACAAAATAACCAGTAAAACATTATTAAAAACATAAGCTGTAATGAAAAATGTTTATTTACAACTAACGACGTGTAACGTGCAATATTTTGTCAAAAAATAAAAACCCTTCACATAAAGGTCACCTGTATATAGCGGTCATTTTGTCAATCTCCCCCAGGTGACCACTATAGACAGGTTTGACTGTATACTACCGTAGTTGTACTCTAAGACATATCAGAATCGAAATAAATCATGTGGAAGCCAGAATGTGTTTTGAGTTTTAACATGGATTGGCGGATATTAGTAAATTTTATCCTTCGCTTCTGGCTCGGGATAAAATACTAATATCCGCCAATCCATGTTAAAACTCCCAATACATTCTGGCTTCCATGATTTATTTCTTAAATTTAAAATGTTGATTTATGTGTTCATCGTAAATCAGTCTAAACGTTAGAGAATACCGAAAGGAGCAAGCAACAATTGAGAATCCATAGAAACTGGCAACTTAGGGTACACAATAAGAAGAAACACACAACACAACACAACACAATATGTGTTGGACGCCACTAATACATGAATGGGTCAACAATAACTGAATAATATATAAGTGTGCACAGATTTCCCACTTCGAACATATGAATGGGTATTTTTCAGACTCTAGCGGTACCATCGGACTCAGTTGTCAACGTAGATAGCCACACCAGTGTTAATTTTAGGTAGTAGAACAGAATCACTGCTAAAAAAAATTAAAAAGCACAAAATATTGTATGTGGGTATGGTTCCCATGCTGAAGGAACATATGGTTTGTTAGCGGCATCATCGGACCCAGTTTTTACCTGATGTAGCCACACCTGTGTTAATTGAATGTAGTAATTAACAAAGTATACAAGGATAACTGATGTAGCTTCCATACCTGTAGGGGTAGAACGGACAATCATAAGGAAACGGTTAGGTGTTTTCTAACGTATTTCACGGTCAGTCCCACTTCTGCAAAAACAAACAACAACAACAACAAAACAAAAACAAACAAAAACAAAAAACAACCCTCCCCCCACCAAACCACAAAAAAAAAAACACGCATAAAAATTGTATATATACTGCATATACATATACATTTGATGCCAATTATTGTCCGAAGATTAAATGGAATCAGAAATCGTAATCATTTTATAATATATAGTTACATTTTCATTGGTCGACTTTTTAAAAGTTAAGAAAGTATATCTCAGAGAATAACACAACAACAACTGTCGTCATCACTGCGGCCTGCTTCATAATAAGCTACCTGTGGCTGTTGTGGCCTCCTCGACTTTTCAGCATTTGCAAAAAGTCTAACAAAATAAGAAAGTGGATCAAGATAGTAGAATTTTAGCCAATCCATTTTGTAACACATGATCTTATTCACCGTCACTCGTACATTACCAACCATCACAGATTCCGCCGCAGCCAAAGTAGTTCGGCGCGCATTTATTTCAAAGAACTGATTACTAGTCCCACGGCATGCTTCTTCATCATGGAATATACACACATCATTCAAAGTAACAGGATCGAGAAGAGTGCTTAACAGGACCATCGCCGCTGTTTCCCCGTCTGTCATCGTGTTGTATGAATTATAGTCTGTTAACCTCCTGATGTTATGTTCTGTTTGGTCAAGACTTAGAACGGTACACATACAATCTAAGTAATACATTAATTTAGCCTTTGGATGGTCCGGAATATAAACTCTACCCCCTTTAGGTGTTATATCGATAGAATTTCTGTTGTAGACGAGTGCCATCCTGCTGTGTTTTTCTTCTTTTGACAATAGCTAATCTCTCTATGAAATGGTAGACAATTATGGCCAGTCTCACACTATATAAAGTCTATATTTCATATTATCTATATAATGATTATATTTTTCTGCGAAATCGAATATGATTTAGGTCAATAAGATATATACAGTCCGACAATAGTTAAGCACCACCTGACTTGTTTCAATAATATCTTTTCTAATAATGAACTTATTTCAAATCGGTTTGCTGTTTTCGTTACCTGTACACACATACAATGTACTTATTTACCTATGAAACAGGTTATTTATCGATTTTTATTTATGTGTATATGACAGGGTGTGTAAAGTGCCACGTGTACTTTTCAACATTTGTGTTTGCGAACGAAAGCTGATTTTTTTTTTGTGTAGAGTTTTAAGTTTCATTTTCTATTGGCTTGGTATGGTGCGGCGAAAATTAACCATACCAGAAAGGTGGCAAGCTGTTGGCATGCATAACGGTGGTTTTAGCCATAGAAGGGTGGCATACCACTTCAGGGTTAACCATTCCATCAGTGTACGACTGATGCAGCGTTTTCGTCAAACGGGGAATGTTACTGACCGTCCACGTGCAGGTAGACCTCGCAAAACGACCCCGAGAGAGGACCGGCTCATATCCAGACGGGCACGGCAACGGCCGTTCAGTACAGCTGGTGCACTTTGTGGTAATTTAGCGTTTGGGGGCCACATTAGCACACGCACTGTAATCAGACGCCTCCACCATCAGGGAATGCGAGCGCGACGACCCATAAAACGTCCACAGTTGACATTACGTCATCGCCATGCTCGATTTGACTGGTCACATGATCATTTGGGGTGGACTATTCGCACATGGAGACGGGTCCACTGGTCTGATTAAAGTCGTTTGGCGCCAACGAAACACTTCATTTCAGGACAACCACATTTTGGGCACAACTGCTTTTGGGGTTGGGGTTGTTTTTCCTTTGACTGTAAGTTGGACTTGTACGTTCTTGATGGTAATCTGACAGGCCAAATATACAGTGACAATGTGCTCGCTCGACGCGTAGTTCCTTATTTCGACAATCATGCGTTTGTTGACAGGCCAATTTTCATGGACGACAACGCTAGGCCACATAGAGCCCGAATTGTACAACATTTTTTACAGCAAGAGGCAGTTCAGGCAATTCCATGGCCTTCGATGTCGCCAGACATGAACCCTATAGAGCATGCATGGGACTTTATTGGCCGAAAAATTAACCAATGCAATCCAAAATGTCAAAATATTGACGAATTAAGAACTGCTATCTTACAGGAGTGGCAACAGTTCCCCCAAGAACGGCTTAGGCGTCTTGTGCGAAGCATGACGAGGCGTGTCACAGAACGTCACAATAAAAGCGGTGGATATACTCGTTATTGATTTTTATGCCTTACACATACGCACAATAGATGCATTTAAAAGTTCTTAAAATCTGAAGAAATCTGAATGCAATGTGAAAAACTTCCATCAAAGACAAACTGGTTTTACGTTTTTTTCAGCGCTTGTTTTGAACCCCATTGTTGCCACGTCATAGTCACGTCTTTCATGATGATAAATACTTCGTAGATTGGTAATCTTAGAGCCCTTGGTGTAGTCTTTTAAGAAGTGTAAGAAAAATGGTGATATCTTTTTTATTGTTTTAACAGTATTAATGTAAAAAATATATCGATAAAAATATAGGGTGGTGCTTAACTTTTGTCGGAGTGTATATCTATTACACATTATCCATCAAATGGTTTCCTGTATTTACATTTTTAAATAGTTAATTAAATGTTAGTGACTGATTTAAAAGTGGGGAAAACAAGCCAACGAGGAAGTACTTTATGTACATGTACGTATCAATACACAATCTATATATAGTGATAATGGACACTCAAACACTCAAATGACAAGTCCAACAGTGATAGTCAATAAAACGAATCGTTAGAAAAATAGGTCTCGTAGCCTAACACAAATGTGGCGTTTATCATTAAACAGTGATTGTTCTTAGTGATCTTTTCTTTCTTAAGTTCAAATATGAATTATATTCGGAACTAAAGTTATATTCGTCATTCTTCAGAGTTTTACCGTACTCTATGTGAAATTCTATAGACTCGGTTTCAGAGATTGCAAAATTCAATGCGACTGTGAAACAGAAAGCATATTCTTACTTTGTAAGAGTTTCACCTGATGTTATATTCTATACCCCATGTGAAATACTACAGACTATGTTGCAGAGATTATAAAATTCTCTGTTACTGTGAAAATACCTTAGATGAATAATACTGTGATTGGACCTTTCGGGTTTTATTTTCTGCTTCAATGTTTGCTCTTTAAATAAACGTTAGAGAATACCGAACGGGCAATCAAAAAAGAACAATCAAGAGAAACTGGCAAAAAAGGGTACATAAGACGAAGATTCAAAAAACAAAACACAATATGTGTTGGACGTCACTATAAGCAAACAAACACAAGTAACGTAAATAAGACTCGAGCCTCATAAAAACTACTGGAGGTAAACGCAAACTGAACCTCGTTTTTATGCGGAAATCGTAACAGACATCACAAAGTCGTTTTTCAACTGGATTCTATCGAGCACTATTGGCTGAATTAAATAGGTTTTATCTGATGTACAAAATTAATATAGGTCTCTTTGACGTTTGTGAGTGAGTGTTATTCCCCCTTTTAATTTACTCTTAACTATCACAATAGTAAATAAAAGTGAATATAAAATTTTATATTTTGTATCAATTACTATGATAAATTTGACACTCATAAAACATCCACGTGGTCTGCTAGAATCAAGTATTATTTACAAATTACATCGGATATATATAAACACTTCCTTATTCCAGTTGGCATTAAAGTGTATTTTTAATGCGATCTAATAAAAACGTAGACATCAAATTTAGTGCGCATGACGAGTGTCTGGAATACTCTTTATCAGGTACGATCAAAATCGAAATATTGGAGAGCCAGAGAGATTAAAGTTTTTGAAGCAATAAAAGCAAAGGTCCGTAACAGGATAGCCAAAATCATCTAGAATACATAAAGCAGTGTACAAATTAATATGTTGATATATTTTAAGATATATGCCTCCCAACGTGACCACCCATCCCCTTCCCCCATTTCACCAATGGTAATATTGTTGCATGAAAATACTTCGGTCATGTTGTGATACATCACTTTCACGACATAATTTGCATAATTCAGGACGATGGATGATGGTATTATACACAGAGGTCGTATTGCTCAAAGTTATAAACAGGAAAACAATGTTCACGTAATGGCGTGGTCGGCACAGACTCCATACGCAAACATTATAGAAAAATGTCTGTTGTTCTTGAAAAATAAACTGAATATAAAGTAGCATTTTGGACGCAATAATAATGTAGCCGATCTCAATCGTGAAATTTATTTTCAGTGGGAAAACATGCCGTTACCATATAATATAATAAGAAACATTTGTCGTCGATTACTACCGACAAAAATTCCAAAACTTGTATGGCAATCTATACATAACCAAGAATTAAAGTAAGTTCTAAATTCATTTAAGATATTTTGGGCTTGAACTTGCAATATTGTGAGGGAACGACCATTTAACTTGAAAGGGGGGAGGGGGGTTATGGTTTTTTCCTAAAAAAATATTCTGATTCCCAATGTTGCAGGAAAAAATATTCTGATTTTGGTGGAGGGAAAAAAATAATCTGATTCAGAGTTTATGTCATATAACCTAATGTTAAATTCTGTTAAAAAAAATTTCGTGCGCACGACAAAAAAAAATTCTAACTCTCGTGTTGTCCGAAATTTTTTTTTCTGAACGATAGAAAAAAAACATAACTCCCTCCCCCAGTATTTGATCTTCAATGCAAATGGAAATAGACATATAGGTTGGTTTGTGGTGCTTAACGCCACTTTCAACAATATTTCAGCTATGTTGTGGTGGTGAAAACTGGAGTACCCGGAGAAAACTACCCACTTGTCGCAAGTCACTGACAAACTTTATCACATAATGTTGTATCGAGTACACCTCGCCATGCACGGTGAATATGCATATAAAAAAAGTAACCTTCATGAGGTACGGTAATGGTCAAAATATTGTCAAATGACTTAAACGTATTTGGGAGAAAGTAAACCAATGGGCCAAATCGTGATACCCATAATCGGCTATGGCTACCTCTGTTTGAGGGAGGGGGAGCTAAAGACATTTTGTATTAATTGATATTTGTTATACATACTATTTATACAGATATATTAAAGGCATATTGTCTACGATTTTGTTGAGCAATTTTAACTGTCCATAAATGATTTCTTTAAGCTATCATTAAACAGTTATGCTGCAAAAGATACGATTTGCGTTCTTTTTTTGACAAAAAAGACCCAAAACTATCGATATCGGAATTATTGTCCAGGATGACAAGAATTCAGTTTAACCCGCCTCTATTCATATGACCTTCTATGTGAACCCGTCTTGAGCATGCACCCTATTTAGAAGCAATAAACAACATGTCGGACGAAAAAGTGTCAACGCGTGGAAGAAAACGGACGTTGACGGATTCAGAGAGAAAGAGGAATAGAAGTGCAGTATCTACCAAATGGAACAAATGCAAGATATATGTAAGGGATCAGTTGGACCGTTGGAACGAACTGAAGGAAGAGCTACGCGTACAAACTCACGCTGAAGTGGCAAAGATTTTGCTTGATAGGTAAGCCGAGCAATGTTGCCTTCTTTTCTCAATCGTTTTTCATATTTTATGAATTTATGATGATGCCTATGATCATTTTCGGTAGATATTATTCAGTATATTTAATTTTGCAGCTGGAAACAGCAAATTATTGTCAATGAGTAGCATAAAACGACCGTATTTACGAGATAAACAAAAACATCCATGCTGCAACATCCGGGTTACTGGCATAAAAATAGATACAAATAGATTTGGCCTCGCTCAGGTCAGTGCATAATTAATTAGCTTCCAGTAACGATGGTCAGCTTTTTTAAATCGAAAAAACAACGTTTCGTAGCTATTCGCCAACAATTCGGTGTTTAATTTTCATTTTATGAAGGTCAGTACGGAAAACGACAATAATTTTGGGTATGAAAAAATTACGATTTTGGTAGACAATATGCCTTTAAGTAACACAATTAATCAGTATTTGTAATTTCCTGAAAAAAATGTTTCTGGTTGGAAAAAAATTAATCTAAACCACAATCATATATATTAATTCCTAGAGAATTTTCGAATATGTATCTTTCTGGTTGAAAAACAAATATTCTATTCCAAAATCATTTTAGTAACCCATAGAGATTTTCAGCATTCGTAACATCATCAAAAAACCTTTCTGGTTGGAAACTATTATTATATTCCAAAATCGTCTATGTTAATTCCCAGAGAATTTTAGATCTTTATAATTTCATGAAAAAACTGTTCTGGTTGGAAAACAAATATTCTATTCCAAAATCATCTATAATCTTTTCTAGAGAATATTACAACAACCATCATCATTATTGTGCGTAATTGGTAGTCGTCCTGGTGTGTTGTTTGTTCTACGATTTTGATATAATGCAACAAAATATGACTGTGGTTCAATGTAATTCTCTTCCAGCCAACTCATTTTATAACACATGATCTTCTTGATGGACGCTCGTATGTTACCGATCATCACAGATTCTGCTGCTGCAACTGTTGTTCTACGTGCATTTATTTCATAGAACTCGTTGCTGGAATCTCCACACGCTTCCTCGTCACTGAATATACAAACTCCGTTTAGGGTAACGGGATCGAGAAGGGTACTCAATAAGACCATGGACGCAGTTTCCTCGTCTGACAATATATTGTAAGAGCGATAGTCAGTGAGTCTTGTAATGTTGTATACGGATTGGTGAAGACTCAGAACGGTACACATACAGTTCAAATAGTACATCAACTTAGCTTTTGGGTGATCTGGAACAGTCACAACAGTCCCAGTGGCTGTCACTCCGATGGAATCTCTGTTGAAAACAACAGCCATACTGAACCGTTTTGTTTATTACTGACAAAAGTTACTAAACTCCTCTATATATTAAACGTGTATTTTAATACCCTGTTTCATATTACGGGTATATTACTGAGAAGTTACAATAATGAATCTACATATTATATGTATTTCATAGCTACATTTAATATGTACTAATGTGTAACAAAACAAGTGAAAATCATAAGATGTGATATATATTTCTATATCTATTTCATGATTTCACTTTTAAATTTATAACTTAAGGAACAGGCCATTAAATTTTAGAGGGTATGTTTTTTTTTACATAGCCAGATTTTTTTCCACACCAAGCAATTATCCAATTTACTCATTTTTGGACATGAGAAATCGGGAAATGTTTTTCAACATTTAACAGGTAAATTATTATTATTTTGTATAAAGTTTGGCCACATATTTTTATTTTTAGAAATAAAATAGCATACTCGCCCTCTTCTCTTCCCCCTAATAGTTAAATGGTCGGTCCCTGGACAAAAAAGCAAATCTATTAGTAAATTCCTTAATTATGAGAACGATTACTTTGGTTTAAAGTGAGAGTTATGTTTATGGTGATTAGGCATAATTATGTAACTAAGCCGATATTGGCTATTCTCTTTAGGCCAATTCGTGTACTGCCTCCTAAAAGGTTTTAGCCAAAATTTCGACTTTGAGCTTATCTTATGAAGATTATTCCAGAAGCGCGTCGTACACATTAAATTAGATATACACGTTTTTATTATATAAGAATGCTGTGTCTTTTAATTTATTAATATCAAATGTATTTTGTGACAAATGTCGTAAATTTCAATTTGGGTTTTATTTTCCATGGGGATTTCCATATAGCGGGGTGTTTGCTGGTACCAAGACAGATGGCAAATATCACTTCTAAAAATAGACAATATTTTTTGCATTACATTAATAACATAAATAAATCAATAAAATAGGGAAAATGTGAATTAAATCATTTCTGTTATTAAACATGTGACTCTTAACATTTGAATTATTGTACATTTTATGGGTTCTATATGATCTATATTTTGTATATGTCATATTTGTCTTAAGATGTTTACAATATTCGTAAGTAAAGTTTGAAAATACCCAACAGAGGTAATCAAACGCCGTAAAAGATAGACAATACAAGGCAGTTTAACATAGCAAAAGGTTAGATTTGATTTTGATTTTTGATTTTTGGTATTTAACGCCACTTTCAGCAATATTTCAGCTATATCACGAGACTGCTACAACTATATATGCCACAATTATTATGTAGCGATTATATATCAGTAATAGTGCTTATGAATTGTGGGAATCTACACTTAAACAGGTGGGGTCATATATATTTGATTATGGAGGGTTCGAGTTGTTCTGTGCTGTGTTAGATATTGTTGTATATAGTATTATGTCTACATACGAACGCTGTTCGGTTCATCATTGACAATTGTGTTCAGTCTGATTAAAATCATACCCCATACTCAATTTCACATCGTCGGGGTCTGACAGGCATCGCTTACATGTCATCTTCTCGTGACCTTATTAATTTGCATATTGAAAGAAAGTATTGACCAATGAGATTCGACATAGCAAAAGCCTTTTCGGTTGTCCGTTCAAAATGGCGACGATTGACACAGCCATCGCTCTAGCTCTCCAACAATTCAAAGTTGATCGCTTGAAAGCAATACATTTATGATTAAATTCCCCGAGCAAAGTTCGTATCGCCGATCTTGTACAAAAGCAAGTCCACAAAGAAAACATATATTTGCTTTGTAATAGATACGTCTTGGTGTCTGCGGCTCTTCTGTCTGATCCATTTTTCAGGGGAATTCGTAGACCTTCACCATTTTCACTGGGCGCAGACATTGCTGTTCTACTACCGTCGGGTGTTAACAGTGCGCCTAAGACGACTTCCGAAACCTTCCGAAAGAATTTGCAAACCGGGGTTATCTATCCTGAACTTCCCAGTTCTCGGAAGCGGTGATTTGATTAGACAATTGAAAGGTCACGAGAAGATGACCTGTAAGCGAAGCCTGTCAGTAGTATATGGGCACGGACAAATTATCATTTGTGGTGGATCTACCGGAAATGACATCAGTCACGTGACCGGAAGAGTCCCTGACCGGAAGTCATAGGACCGGAAGTGACCGGCCCTGGTCGAAAGTGACGTGTCACGTGACCGGAAGTGACGTCATTTTTCCCGCGTTTTTCTTCTGTAACGTCATTTTTTCCAGCATTTTTTCTTCTGTGACATCATTTTTCCGCGTTTTTTCTTTCAGTAACGACGTTTTTCCCGTACTATAGTAGCAGTACAGTAGTATAAGTACCATGGCTACCGGACGTCACCCGAAGGGGTTGTTCGCATGCGCAACCGGGTTTCCCGGACTTTTTTCCCCGTACTTTTTTTTTCGCGTACCTTTTTTTCCCCGT
>MJUT01000158.1:429414-450365 GCA_002080005.1 Gigantidas platifrons
AGATGTGAAATTTATTAAGTCATATATGAGTGTATGCATTTTAAATGGGAATTACAAGTAACTTTCTCAATAGATGAAAGGATGTGCGAGAGAGAGAGAGAGAGAGAGAGAGGGGGAATGTTTATTTATGTTTGTTTTTTGGTTGTTTGTTTGTTGTTTTTTGT
Source organism: Gigantidas platifrons (assembly GCA_002080005.1). Taxonomy (NCBI): domain Eukaryota; kingdom Metazoa; phylum Mollusca; class Bivalvia; order Mytilida; family Modiolidae; genus Gigantidas; species Gigantidas platifrons. Next base: position 429,579 of record MJUT01000158.1, read on the forward strand.
GTATGTGTCGTATTTAATCTATAATCTGTAACAACAATGTGTTTTTCTGTGATGTTTATCACCTGTCATCTAGGTTCAGATCTAACTTTTTTTCTGTTCAAAGTATATGTAAGCACGTGTGTTTTTGTGTAAATGTAGCTATACGCCTCTGGTTGTATCATCATTTGTCTTTTAGAGACATACAAACAACTTGTATATGTAACACACACACGATAAAAAAAAACAATTTAGAAATGAAACAACCATGCCAACAACTACGGGGGTGGGGTCATCTTTGAATTGGTTCAGTTGGGGTTAGAAAAAAAAATATCATATATATGCAGTTATTGATGACCCATTAACATATTAGATTAAATTCAAAAATAAACACACATAGATCAATTTTGCACCTAACATGTAAACTTATAAATATAGCTTGTGTTGGCAATAGCTGAATAAGTCTACCCATTCAAGTGGCACATATGTATACCTGTATCTGAAATGTTACATCCACCCCCACCCTTTCCGTTGACAAGACTATAAATTTATGTATTAACATGTGGATTCTGAGTCCAATTATTTACGTCTGAGTCCAGCTATTAATCAGCGAGGAAAACTTGAACAAACAGTTCATATACTTCTTATGTTCTGACAGACGCCAACATGTTTAACGGAATTAACCCCTCATCAGATATGTAACTTGTGGTAATCAGAACTATATTCGAAGTCTTGACATATTTGTTTTGTTTGTTTTAAACATATTTTATTGATAAATAACATATAAACTTTTTTTCATTATACAATGAATATAATGTAGGATTCAAAAACAAGCATAACGCTTTATATTAATCCGCTTCACAATTTTCAGTTCATAATTTTAATGAATACATATTTTTTGTAAATTAAAGCAGCTCCGAGTTTTATAACTCTCAGATAATTTGTACCGTTATTATCCAATGTAGTTCAAATTATGCAAAAATAGTTTGCCGTTGTTATGCATATGAGTATTAGTGGTTCATTCTCGTTCGTTAACATTTCACCGGGGTTTAGACGAAACAGATGGGAGACAATCCGAATGAAATTGGCGGGAAAAGATACTGCATTTAAATAGTGGCATGGCATTGTACTTTACAGATTGAAATGTGTAAATGATGCGTGATATTTTTTATTTTTCATTTTTCTATAATTTGGAAATCCCAAGAAAGTCCCAACAAATCTTCAACATTCACATGAAGTCTGAGGTTGGATACCACCCCCCTCCCCCTTTTTCCAACTCAAATCATTAAGTTCAAATAAGTTTTATTTAAAGTCGAATATCTATAAACACATAACATAAGCTCTAGTGAGCTTTTGAATCGACTATTACATAAAAAGCACATATAGGTATAAAATAACTTTACAAGCACAAATTACATGACATCACAATTTCAACACACAGCAAAAACATGCATGCATAGACATTTGTAAAACATAAGCTCATGTATACATAGACATACATAAAAGCAAATTCATGCATATATAAAACATAGTTTCATATAAAATTAATCAGAACTGAATCTAAAAGCATAAAAACATAAGCTCATGTATGCATAGACATACATAAAAGCAAACTCATGCATACATTAATACAGTTTCATATAAAATTAATTAGAACTGAATCTAAAAGCATAAAAACATAAGGTCATGTAAATGTAGACATATATAAAAGCAAAATCATGCATACATAAATACAGTTTCATATAAATATAATCAGAACTGAATCTAAAAGCATAATATATAGCAGATCAGGATAGGGTAATATTAACTATATAGCACTAAGTACAAAGCATAACAAGGCAAACTGTTTACATGCAAGCACTACAATGGCATGAGCCACCATTCCAAGTATTCAATAATTTTGAAAATTGATTTAAATTTTGTTCTAATCTAATATGTCATGAAATAATCGGCACGCTTTAAGTAATTAATTAATTATCACCTTCGATAGGGCAAATGTGCAAACTCCTTAATTGAAGATTAAGGTTTATTATAATAATTATTAGAATGTTTTATCAAAACAACTTTGTATTTAATAAAGGTTCAAAGAAGTGCTCAATGGCTTCATTTCTTCGAATATATGATTTAAAAGAGTCAAACCTATGCAGTTATATTATTCTAGTTTAGTTCAGCAGATTACATACAGCTTGCAGTTACAAAGATAAGTAGTATTTTCATAACAAATTTCTTGTTAAATTTGTATGAATATAAATCATCAGAGACGTTTTTATACATATCCTACTATTTAAATCCTTGAAATCGTGTAAATTATTTTTACAAAAAGCAACAATTTTGATTATATTTATAAAAACATTATTTAGAATTTAAATATTTATTTATACCATTTGTTATGAATTATGAAATACTCCCGGACACTTTTTAGTAGTTGCCTAGGACAATTATACTGACGATAAACACTTCACTTCCCTTCAAATTCCATCATGATTTCGAAAAAAAAGAGATAAAAACAATTTTTCAGTTCCCAGGCGTTCCCAGAAGCTCCCGAGCGCATTTTAGTAGGACTGTCCAATAGGGGTCAAAATGTAAAATGTTAGTTTCCAGGCGTTAATACTCCTTTCCCTAGGACCAATGTGGTTTTTTTGGGGTTTTTTTTTCAAATTCAATTGCAATGTTAATATGCAGAACGTCTAACCAAAGCATGAGTTAAGGGAGAGGTGATGACCACAAACAATATTGGAACAGAAGCCCAATAATGCAACTATCAGCATGATGAATATCAGAGTTGTCATCTAAAAGAGAAATCAGTTGTACATGTATTAGTTAAAGCACATTGTGTCCAGTTGTGTAAAACAATACGTCTATACAAAAAAACCCAAAGCAAATACTTATTTCTAAAACAGAAGCGCCCTCTGGTTTCATTTGTCTTTTCAACAGAAACCGCATCGATGGCGTAATGGTGAACGTGCTCACCTCAAGTGCGGTAGATCGTGGGTTCGAATCCCGATCGGGTCAAACAGGGGCATGTGAGGAGATGCCGGTGGAGTACGGGGGCATGTGAGGAGATACTGGTGGGGGTACGGGGGTATGTGAGGAGATAACGGTGNGGGGGGGGGGGGGTACTGGGGTATGTGAGGAGATCTATATTTTAATTAGAGTGTACTTTATATTTTTATTTATACAGGGCCGGATTAAGCTAATGTGAGGCCTGTAGTATATGCTGTAAAACTGAGGGCCTTCAATTAAAAAGAATACACATACATTAAATCATAAATTATTTACTTTGTGAATTTTTGGAAGTTTGGGTTTATTTAGTCACTTTTCTAATATAAAATAAGTAAATTTATCTTTATTAGTTCATAAATAGCTCGGTAAGATGAGCATTTTACAGGGGCGTTGCCAGAATAATGGAGAAATATAGGTGTAAGCCATAATATTGTCCTGTGAAAATGTGTCCGTTTGTATCTTTTTCAAATGCAAAATTCCCAACAGACCAAAAGAAGTCACAGTACCTCTGCGCTTTATTCCGTCCTCGGACTTTATCATAGAAAACAATTGTAACAGAGGACAATATTTCACGGCAGACACTATTTAATCCTACATGGGGACAACTCAAGGGTGTCCCACCCCGAAGCTCACTGGTTATGCAACAGAAGGGTGACGTTTTTGATCATTTTGGAAGTGAACATGCAATTCAGATTATTTTGTCCCTTTTTGAAAATAACACTACGGACTAACTAGAATTTTACTTCCTTGACTACCCAGACGGACCTCTCGTAGACGGACGGATGACCACGTTACTTACATACATATGCGCATGCTCGGACAACACGGTCGACTTTTGAAAAGCTCCTGGAAAATTTGTAGAAAAATCATTGAAGACCATTCCAGATCATCAATTTGTGTCATACAGGGTGTAAAGATGAACATTGCACGCATACACAACATCCAAATATCTTAATTTTGTGTATTACCTAATTTTAAGAGATTGATTGATTTTGACATTCGGCGGGAATACCCGTCATTGTTGACATACCAACTTCCGGTTCATATTGAAGTAAACGTGAATGGAAATAAATGAGTAGCAAGCTCAGGAAATATATAGCAAGTCAACCACAGCTTCCAATTGGCTTCCAATATAAAACAGCCATCCTAGTCTCTGACAGCAAGGGATACACACTGAGAAATACTTGCCAAGAATACAACTTCCTACTTGAACTATGGGGAAAATCTGGTGCCACAACTAAAGAACTTGTAAATGTCATTGAAGAAAGAATCCAAAAAGCAATAATAAGACACCATTATATTATCATATACCTCTGGTCCGGAACCTGTGACTTAACATCGAAAAAGGGGAAATATATAGAGTTGAAACACCACAACAATACATCTGTCCATGCAATAATCGAACAATACGAGAGAGCAATAATCATTGTTAACAGATATGACAGCGCAGAGATAAAGTTTATTGACTGTCCTATATTATCAATATCACAGTGGAACAAATGTAAGGGACATAGATCACCAAGAAAGTATAAAGTTGAAGACTTCTTAGTTACAAAACAAATACAATAACTAAACCACAAGATATACAAACTCAACAACAGACTACACAAAACATCAGTAAAAGTAAGTAAATACTACTATAGAGGAAGAAAAAGACAAAACATCAGTAAAAGTAAGTAAATACTACTATAGAGGAAGAAATACTACTATAGAGGAAGAAAAAGACAAAACATCAGTAAAAGTAAGTAAATACTACTATAGAGGAAGAAAAAGACAAAACATCAGTAAAAGTAAGTAAATACTACTATAGCGGAAGAAATACTACTATAGAGGAAGAAAAAGGAGGGGAGGACAAACACGCAAATCTGTGAATATTTCAATCAACTAAAAAGATGGAATCCACCCAGGCCGCCTACTAAGCCTCGTCATCACCAAACAGATATTGTTAGACACCTACGTGGAATGGTACCATATAGTTCAAGAATCTGAATTAATCCAGATTGAAGTCGATCAAGAAAAATTAGACACTGTATTATAATTCAACCAAACACAGATGGCAGACATGGCAGAGGAACACCATACGGAGTGACACAACACTAGTACAACGTGGAATAGCAAAATTTTTAGGTGAGTTTTATCTTACCAGGTTTTGCTATTATATACATAACATTATACTAGCGGTATACACCCAAAACAGTGCTTATAGCCTGTAAAGCCATATTGAGTTTGAGAGACGAATAAACCAAAATTATAAAAAATTTAGTCGATTGGAAATACCTGAGGGAGTGAACCCAACTAGCAACACCAAGAATGGATTAGCAAAATTTTTAGGTGAGTTAATCTTATCAGGTTTTGCTATAACATCAATTACTAGCAACACTACACTTACTACAGGTTTCATTTCCAGTAATACAAGGGACATAAATCATTTTTACAACAAAATGTTTCACCAAACTATTATCATGCTTACCCTATTAATATGGACACATCAGAGCATCAGGGTAAACCACATCAGATTAACACCACTTACCACGTACCATCTACCAATTAATGGGTGCACTAACAACAACCTTACCGGTGCAAATATATACTTGAGCGAGCAATATAACAGTCCAATAACAACAGCAGTACAGATTTATCATTGGTTCAAAGACAGGAAACACCACAAATTAAAATCACTACTACCAGCAATTAAAGACAGAATTCAGCGAAATTGGCAAATCAGAAGGCACTGGTTCATCATGTTCAAAGAAAAATAACTCGTCAATGAAAATCTACCATGTGCCAAGTGAAGATAACAACTCATCACTTAACATCTCAACTAATCCATTGTTATTAGACAGTATCTCTGAAGTCTCCATGCCATCTACATCTGGATCCAGCATTTACTCGCCATCGTTCAGTTCGACATCCTTCAATAGTACAGATATACCAATAATGTCATCATCACCAAAGCCTGCAAAACCAAAACCAACAGCTAAGAAAACCCTTAGAATATTAAACATCAATTTTCAAAGTCTGCGTAAAAGGGCAAACTTCTAGAGACTATTATTGACTCAACTGATCCGGATGTCATAATAGGGACAGAAACATGGCTTGACCCTAACATCAAATCAAGCGAAATCATACCAGACTACCAAAACTATGATATAGTGAGAAGGGACAGACCCACCGACCCACGCGGTGGAGTAATGTTAGCAACAAAAAAGGCATTATTACTTGGGAACATCAACAAAAGTAGTAACATAGAATTGATAAGTGGCACCATCAATTTGGAGGGAAAGAAGAAAATGTTAATCGGGTCATACTATCGTCCACCTGACAAGACCAACGATTCCTACCTAAACCAAGTCAAAGAGGAAATCAGCAATATCCGATGGAAACATAAAAAAGACCTATTTGTAATTGGAGGGGATTTCAACTTACCAGACATCAACTGGAATGAACAGTCCATCACAAATAACCAGTATCCATCCAGAGTAAACCAAACATTTCTAGATATAGTGGCTGACAATGGATTAGAACAAATTGTGGATTTTTCAACTCGTAAAGACAATATCTTAGATCTGATGCTTATCTCACATCCAGCATTCAAACAGCGATGTAAGCCATTACCATCAATTGGAAACAGTGACCATGATATCGTCCTTCTTGACATTGCTTGCAAACCATTTAAACCAAAACCAGTGAGAAGAAAAATATATTTATGGAAGAAAGCTGATATATATAAAATCAAAGAAGACCTAACGATATTCGAAGATGTATTCAATCATACCTTCTATAAGAACATCGACGCCATGTGGGAAGCTTTTAAAACAGCTATACAGAAAACGATTGAAAAAAGAATACCAACTAAAATAGCCCAAAATCGACATACCCACCCGTGGATAAATACCAACATCAGGCGGAAGATAAACAAGAAAAACAAAGCCCACAAGAAAGCCAGAAAAACCAAAAAGAAAAGAGACAAAGATCGATATAAGAGACTACAACAAGAGGTGCAACGGGACGTCAGACAGGCAAACCGGAAATATATGGAGGACATCAGTACAAACTACAAAGATAACTCCAAAAAGTTTTGGTCATACATCAAAAGTAAGGGACAGGAATGGATCGGAGTAGCACCACTCAAAAATAGCATGGGTTTCATACAAAGTGACAACAAGAGCAAAGCTGAAATACTAAATCAACAATTTCAGTCTGTATTTACGAAAGAGAATCTACATGTCTTCCCAAATAAAGGTCCAAGTCCATATTCAAGCATGAAGGACATCAACATCAACACCAAATGAGTATATAAATTGCTTAAAAACTTAAATGCACACAAAGCAACCGGGCCAGACTCAATACCATCATTTATATTAAAAACTGCAGCGAATGAAATTGCTCCAATTCTCACTAAAATGTTCCAAACATCATTAGACACCGGCGCTGTACCACAAGATTCGAAAAATGCTCATGTAGTCCCATTGTTCAAGAAAGACGAAAGACATCTAGCCTCAAATTACAGACCAATATCTCTAACATCAATAACATGCAAAGTACTGGAACATATAATACATAGTAGTATAATGGACCATTATGATCGAAACAACATCCTAACCAACGCACAGCACGGATTCCGCAAAAAAAGATCATGCGAAACCCAGCTTATCAGAACAATCCATGAAATAGCCTCAAAACTATCAAAAGGAAGCCAAGTTGACATCATCCTACTAGACTTCTCCAAAGCATTCGACAAGGTACCACACCTCCGCCTACTACATAAACTTGAATACTATGGAGTTAACAAGAAGACAAATGCATGGATTAAAACATTCCTACAAGACAGAAAACAGAGTGTTATTCTTGAGGGCACCACATCATCACAGGCTCCAGTACTCTCAGGTGTACCACAGGGAACTGTCCTTGGCCCATTGCTGTTCCTAACATACATAAATGACATGCCAGAAAAAGTCACATCATCTGAGATCAAACTCTTTGCCGATGATAGTATGTTATTTCGATCCATAAAGAACCAACATGACAGCCACCTACTACAAAAGGACCTAACATCACTGGAAGACTGGGAAAACAAATGGCAAATGAACTTCAATGCCAAAAAATGTATTGTCATTCGAATAAGACCACGAAACAAAGAGCTCACAGTACCATCTACCTACAAATTACATGGGCATACATTAGATATTGCTGACTCAAGCAAGTACCTAGGAGTTACCATAAACAACAACTTAACATGGGACAGACACATAGATAACATCGTCGGCAAAGGAAATAAAACCCTAGGCTTCATCCGCCGAAACCTAAAAGATTGCACAAAACCAGTCAAAGCGGCGGCTTACACATCAATAGTAAGACCATCACTGGAATACGCTTCAACAATCTGGGATCCATTAAACCAATGTAAAATCAAATCAATAGAAAACGTCCAAAAAAGAGCTGCGAGATTCGTGCACAACAACTATACTCAGATAGAACACCAGGTTGTGTCACGAAAATGGTTAAATCTTTAGAATGGGAGAATCTCGCAGACAGACGCCAGAAGAACAGGCTGTGCATGTTATTTAAGATCCAACATGGAGAAGTCGATATTGATAAAGACCAGTACCTCATTCCAAACGACAACCGGACCAGAGGTAAAGATCGCTTCTTTCAGGAAAGGACAAAACACGACAGTTATGGACAATCATTCTTCCCGAGGACAATCAGGGATTGGAACCAGCTACCAACACAGACAACATCAGCCACCACTGTCGAGGGATTCAGAGCTGCCCTGAAGGCACGCTCTGAAAACAACTGAACAACGACCCCATGTACATAGTTTTAACTGTATATTTTTTTTAGAGCTGACTGTGTTGTCCGCACATGCGAATAGTTCTCACGGAGCCACCTACGTTCTGATAGAACCCGGCTCCTTTCCTGGAAGAAGAAGAAGAAAATGACTTGTGTACATCTCTGAGAGCGATTTATGGGCAATGTGTTGATTTGAAGAAAATCCGTTCAGAAACGACTTCAAAATATTTTTTTTTTACATATATATGAAATATGTAGAGAATTTTGACGTTTTTTTTAATACTTTTGAACTAAAGAATTACAATCGGACGGGTTGCCGTAATCAATCAAACTGCAGGAAATTTGCGAATATATGCACTTTACCAAATAATAAAAAAACAATACACATTACGTATTTATTTAAAACGGAACAAATTAAACTGCATAGCAAAACATATGCAAGAAGACAAAACAATACGCAGGCACACAACAACAAATGTAACATTAACTAAGTAAAAAACGAAAAGAATGCATTATTTACCTGAAAAAGAAAACAAAACATTAAACACAAACTACCGTATTTTAAGAACGATTGGTCGATATTTTTTTCCCTCAACACACAGGCTTCGACCACAGGGACTTGCTCCCGGTGAATAAAAAGATCAACTATCCACATATATACACTAGACAAGGGAGATACAAATGTCGTCGGTAGCCACGCTTCAACTCATTTTATTTCCATTAATACCTTTCATCTCACCGCTAGTCCTCCTGAATTCGTTTAACAAGATGTTTATCTAAGAATTACAACAGCAGTTACCTTGATTAAACCCTACTCGACTTAAAAAAATTGCTTCATTCACTCCAAATCATCCTTTTCAACATCCGATGATTACCAAAACGAAACTGACGACATTGAACTTACGTTCGGGCTTACTCGGGGTTTTCCTTTCATGCACGATAACTCCAGTTGCAAAACCGCGGGAATTTGTTGGCGAAACTTTTAATATATTAAAGCGGGATTTTGAATTTGGATTTGGATTCGGATTTGGATTTTGGTTAATATTTCTCACGACACGCCCACATTCTGATAACGCTTGAAATATATGCTTTAATAAAAAATTCATTGAGAATTACTTTTAGAAGTAATTTTATATGATTATGATATACCTAAAAATCATTTACAATATTTCTTATATGTTACGAATAAGTAAAAACACTTACCCTGCAGTAAGAAATATTAACCAATCAGATGACAGATTTCATTTGCTGCTGTGTATTTTTAACAATGGCTTCCAACATTTGAAAGGATTTATACCGGGCTGAAAAACGTGAGTTACTGCTTTTCGTCTGCACTATGTGAACTGTTCTGGTGATAGTTGAGTCGAAGGCGTTCATAGGTATTTACGATAGTCAGGATTTATGCGGATATTGTCCGCAATTGTGCTCTTTACTCTTGGAGTTTTACCGTTGACTGTGTCCATAGCAAAACGTTGGTGACCTATTTTGGAGCAAAGTTTCACGTTTGCAGGGGTGCTCTGACTTCTAGAGTAAAGCAGTTGTGAAAAATTATGTCTCGTCGGAAAGATAAATCAATATGCTAGCGAATGTCAACAAAGATTGTTGGAATGTGTGATTTTTTAATATTTTTTTCAAGCCTGAAACAGAACTGGTAATGGCTTGGCTACGTTGGTCGTTACATCCCTTGTTAGTATATAGGGTATATAGGCTGCGTGACCTCTATGAAAGCGATTCAAGCCCCTGTGAATTTATACGACACTTTACAACACTGATACACAATAGCAATACCACTTCAGAGTATTGGTCAATCTTGTTATCATAAAACTTAATGAGAAGAAGGGAAGTTGCTATGGAAACTTCGCCTGCTGTTGCGATACAGGTCATTAACTAATCTGTTTTAGTGATTTAACTACTAATAAGTGCCATAGGGGGTCGACCGGAATTTTTGGCTGGGATTTCTTGGCATGAGAACATTTTTATTTTGAATGTGTTTTCAGTTTAGTGTTGTGTATACCAAGCCAACAAGGTTTCAGTGAAAGTTATGGTTTGATCACAGGGACTTGCTCCCGGTGAATAAAAAGATCGACTATCCACATATATACACTAGACAAGGGAGATACAATGTCGTCGGTAGCCACGCTTCAACTCATTTTATTTCCATTAATACCTTTCATCTCACCGCTAGTCCTCCTTAATTCGTTTAACAAGATGTTTATCTAAGAATTACAACAGCAGTTACCTTGATTAAACCCTACTCGACTTCAAAAAATAGCTTCATTCACTCCAAATCATCCTTTTCAACATCCGATGATTACCAAAACGAAACTGACGACATTGAACTTACGTTCGGGCTTACTCGCGGGAATTTGTTGGCGAAACTTTTAATATATTAAAGCGGGATTTTGAATGTGAATGAACTGGAGTTATCGTACATGAAAGAAAAACCCCGAGTAAGCCCGAACGTAAGTTCAATGTCGTCAGTTTCGTTTTGGTAATCATCGGATGTTGAAAAGGATGATTTGGAGTGAATGAAGCTATTTTTTGAAGTCGAGTAGAGCTAGTCCTCCTTAATTCGTTTTACAAGATGTTTATCTAAGGACTACTGCAAGCTAAGGTTGCACTTTTTAAAGTATATTGTGTAATTGATCAGCAAATGATATGTTGCGATATAAAATAAATGAATGATATGTGTAAACTTGGTACATTATGGGGTCTAAACAATAGATAACTTTCAATGGTCTATTATGAACGGTTATGGAAATACAGGCTCATACATACCCAAAATTTGCCAAAAAATGCTTGTTACAAGCGGCCACTTCATATTTTCCCCATTTTTAAAGGTGTAATGCATTTTTTTCTCAGGAATAACAAAGTTAAAGTCAGCTTCAGTTTATAGAGAATTTTCTCTATTTTCTGTTGGTATATAACATGTAGCACTTGAATATAATATCATTATCAGAGAAGATGTTAACCGAAATATGATGGTATGTAATCGTTTTTAACAAAATAGTCATTCACAAGATTAACAAGGAATTATATGGACATCTTCTTATATATCTACATTATATACAGTTAATCTTTTGTTGAGAGTGTGAGGAAGAATTATGACAAAAAAGAATGGAGAGAATTCTGATCATTTTTTTAATTCAAGTCTTCAAAGTTTGAAAAGACATTTTCCGAAACCCATGTTGTCCCATACGTAAGCCATATTTCCATGAAAAGTACATACTTGAAATATAAGATCTTAATTTTTACTTGAATGGTATCAAGGTACCTAAGTTTAAATAACTTTGGTTTTGACTATCACCAATTAATGTAGACAAGACAAGACATCAAAGTCAATCTGAAACGTCCCATACGTAAGGTAGGAAATTTTCTCTTAAATTCCTTTACTGACTTGCATTCTTTGCACCATTACATCTCTAATACACTGATGACTACATAAACATACATTTGTATATACAGACATGCCGCTGGATTGAATTCTAGACACTTCGGCACCGGGACAAATCGGCACCAGGACACTTCGGTACCTGTGTGAGACATTTTGGCACCAAGACAAATCGGCACCCGGACAATTCGGCACCTCAAAAAGACAAATCGGCACTTTGATTTTACGTACAAAACTTCCAATAGCCTTCTGCCTTGAACCAATTCCAAATTTTAATCATGTCTGGTCCTCTGGCAGCCACTCTGTAGTTGATCCTGTTATTCCACCCCTCGACATCGTTGTTGGTACGTATGGACGTCATAAACACAGACCAGTACTCGACACTGAAGATGTTGTTGTTGATCCATGTGCGATATACGTAATTAATTTTCTTTTCATTATATGTTTAAAGATCAAACAATCACCAATGCAAACACAAGCTGTAAACATTTGATCACAGCTTTTGATCTTAATTAAGAGAATTAATAATGGCTTCTTTTAAAGAATATTTAAATCAATTATGTTTTGATTGCATTTAAACGATCATTGATGTTTTTTGTTTTTTTTTAACTTTCTTTGATTTTATTCTAAAAATGCGGTGCCGATTTGTCCTGGTACCGATTTGTCTTGATACCGAACTTTCTCGGTGCCGAAATGTCTTGGTGCCGAACTGTCTTGTTACCCGCTGGATTGGGTCGGTTTTTTGAGCTGTCAAGCACAGGCGCTTTGTGTAGAGTCAAAAATATGCTCGCTATTTAGGTACATAGCGAGCATATTTTTTGACTCTACACAAGCGCCTGTGGTCAAATATATGAACGGGGTGGGAAATTTGCATTAGGATATGTCAATGGGAGGTATATTGGTAAGCAAATAATATATGAATGGATCTTATCTTTAATACATTAATACACAGATGAATTCCTATTTCTGATCACTAGGATCTGCAGTCGATGTCCTGCTGTCCTGCGAGGAATCTGACATTTAATCCTCCGATAATTGAATATAAATCAAGTGTCAAATTAATATCTTATATGATGTTATCTGGACCATGTCTGTACAAACAATTAATACTTATCTGTTGAAACATTTATTGATTTATCACCTAATTACCCTTTTAAAATATATGAATCAGAATGGGTCGACATTTTAGGTAAGGAATATATGAATGGGTAGGATTTTTTTAATGTGTCAATATATGACTGGGGGGTGTTTTCCAATTCCCAGCTACACCCTTGTACCCCAAATTACTAGAAGTAATTGAGTTAAACTGTTTCTTTCCATAAAAAGTGCATAAAAGACCCCTCGCCATAAGTACACCGCATTCATTCCTTGCTACGCCACTGCATGCAGCATAGGAAAACTTTTGATCTTCGCTTTTATAGGCCTGTTTTTATGCCCCGCGACGAAGAGTCGGGGGCATATTAATTTACCCTTGTCCGTCCGTCCGTTCGTTCGTCCGGATATAGATACATGGTTTGTTCCTCCTAGCTTTGGAGCTACAGCTTTAATATGTTCATAGGTCTCCGAACAATTATTTGTAGGGATTAGTGTCAATAGGGGGGCCCACCTGGCAATGGCAATATGACCTGTGATATTTTGTAGGATATTTATACACATAATGGAGGTGTGCATGTCTACATGATTTTGATTTTCTTCAGATATTCTCAAAATGACAGGTAGTTGGACTTAGTCATTTTGTTCGTCCGTCCGGATATAGATTCTTGGTTTGTCTGGCTATCTCCTCCTACTGTTTTGGAGCTACAGCTTTAATATTTTGTATGATGTTTATACATATAATGGAGGTGTACATGTCCACAGGATTTTGATTTTCCTCAAATATTCTCAAAATGACAGGTAGTTGGACTTCATTTCCTTCTTACTAGCTACATAATGGAAACTTGGTTTGTATGGCTTTTACTACAGTTTTTGACTTGTTTATAAATTCTTATGGTCAGGCAGGGGCATCATTTGTGTCTGACAGACACACTTCATTTTTATAAAATCACTCCTAACAAAACAACTTTGTCCATAATTATCAAGTGCGAGGGCATACTTCTTTTCTAGTTTTATTCTCAAACTTGTTTATGGTTGAAAACAACCTGAAACATGTTTAAATCATGAACCATAAACATGTTTACAGTCTGTCAAGCAACTCCTGATTTTGAGCTGTTCCTGATTTTTTTCTGAATTTATTAGATAATCTCCTGATTACTCCTGATTTTGAACTTTTTCCCCACAAAGAAAAAATAACATAGTAATATGTCGAAATTATTTTAGTGTAAAGCATCTTATCAATAAAAGGAGGGGAGAAAAATGGCCTAAGTAAGACCTTTTAGCCTGCCAATTACATTCTGACATTCTGATAATGCAGGGATTGACACCTGTTTTTTTCTTGCAGTAGTCCAAGGGCTAGTGGCTACAAAATATTTGGTAGTCCCCAGGAATATTTAGTAGTCCCCCAATTTTATGAAGACTTAAAATAGTTATCCTTTCAATAATTTGAATGACCGGACTGATTTTCGAAACTCATGAGGTCTACATGACGATGATGACATGTGTGCCAACAAAAATGATATCAATTTTTATAGTTTTGTTTTAAATTTTATATGTATACATGTATATTATCATAAATAACTTGTTGTTATTGTATTAAATTGCTTAAAAAGTTTGTTTGTGTTTGCCATTTCAACTGCCAAGAATCAGCATTTAAACTTGGACTACAAAGATGCATGCATTAAAAAGTTTGTTGACTAGAACATAAACATTTATTCAAATTAAAAAAAAAACAACATTCGACTGATTTAATCACTGTTATAGTCACTGAAATCATTATCATTCATATTATTGTCATTATCATCAAACTTGTCTGCATACGAGCAAAGATTTAAACTGTCAACAAATTTAGAATACATTTTTCTTTGTCTGTCTTTCAAATAGTCCCTATTTTCGGTTTAATCATTAGAGTAGTAATAGAGGATCTTCCATAGATGCTTCTTAACAACTTTCATATTATTTGTCTGAGGGGTTTCCGAGGAGAAGATTAAAATGTGAAAAGTTAACGGACGACGGACGCCAAGTGATGGCAAAAGCTCACAATGCCTTTGGCAAGGTGAGCTAAAAACAACATACATGTATCACCTCCACATAGAAAATTGAAAAAAAATAATATGGGGAAGAATTAGATACCAAGAAGTGGACATAGATGCATCTCATTCTGAAACAATGATTTACATCATTACATAGATAATATTGTAATCCAAAGGTTTCCAGAACTCGTCAAGACCTTCAATAAGGCTGAAATTTACCACTGCTTATGATCTGAATCAAGCTTTACATGGGGTCCCGGGTGGCTCAATGAGTTCGCTGGATCTAACAACTCATACAAGCCTATCACCAATATGGATTGGGTTCGCACCGGCTTTGTAAATTACAAAAAAGGGTGCACTCGACTTAAGTGATAAAGTTTACCAGTTGCTTGCCCGTTGTAATGTACTTACTTTTACACTAAGTAATGAACTAATATAAACGAGAGGCTTTTACTATATAAATCCAAGTTCTAAAATTTTATTATCCAAATTAATTTATGATGTTACAGTTATGATGGTCAAAACATGTCTTTCTTACAAGTTGCATTCACACACTCTTTCTAATCTCAGACTCCTCCCATCAAACATGTATTCTATTTCACAGATGCCAAAATGTTTACATGGCACCATTATATAAATATGAAGGTGTCACTTAAAAATACATAGATCAGATAAAGTCATACAATGTATATACCAATAATCTTATTATGTGAAAGTTGTAGTTGACCAAAGATTTATAGATAACATCTGGAAGTAATTAGATACACATCCCAAACCTGAGAAAGTTATAACCCCAAAATATTCATGTTAATTGTATTTAATAATTACAACAAATAACAATAATCTGTTAAGTTTAGCTATCAAAATAAAATATCAAAACCAATATATCACATCCCCCACAGAAAAAAATTAAACCCATATTAATTTTGAATTACTTAAATGAACCAAAAATATATTGTTGATTATTCATAATATAGCAATTGATAAATCCAGACAAAATATACTCATATTTATACACACAATGAATTACAAAAAAACAATGCATAATAATTGAACATTCTAAGTCTTAAATTTAAGTAACGTACTAGCACATTTATTCAACCAATTAACTTTCACACACTGTCATTCCAAATTACACTTTTCAAATACACTATCTCATCATATCAGTCATTCAGATATAAATCACAAAGCATATACATTATATATATATAAAATAGTAATTTTGACATGGAGTCAGCAAAACAAAAAACAAAACAAAATACATTGTAATTAGCAACAAACAAAATGAAATAGACAATGAAATATATTTTCATTTTCAAACTCTTTTCTTTATTTACAAATGTATCTATATTTTTATTTATTTACATACTTCATATATTTTTTTTAAAATAAGGATGCTATTTAAACTATCATAAAATAATGTCAGCTTTATCAATATTCTCAAAAGTATTTTGACACTCAACAATTATAAACAGTACTAATCCTTAAAAGTTATCATTAATTAATCCTATGACTTATCATTATCCTGTGATTTAATCATTTCAGTAAACATCTAATGATAACCCTGAAACATTGGGAATATTCTAACCCTTGCAATGTTCAAGTACTGATTTGATGATTAGATTTTGGGTTAATTGAATGATTAACATTTCCTTAATATCTTACTTCTCTTATCTTCCATAACACATACACATTTCCTTTACTTGATCAAGTATTAACATATCTGTTATGTCTTTATTTTATCATAAACCTTATGTTTTTTTCACTACTCTATTTGAACAATTACTGGAGGGGGCTTTATCTGCACAGACCTTTTAGCTTTACTATTTAAGCTTGAAAAGGGAACCCAAACAGCATGCTCAGCAGGTTCACCCATCAAATGAACTAAATAAAGCTTTTTGTTGTCAAGACACTTTTGACCTAAAATTCGCTTAATTTTATGGTAACCCATTGCATCCATGATACCATCATCAGAGCTTAGAATAACATCTAAGTCCACAGGATTTCCATATCTCTCTGGAGGTTTCCTGTTCCTACATGAACGACGTAGTTCAACATCTCCATTCATCCCGATGTCTGACCTACTTTCGTTTTCCTCATTGTTCACAGGTTGAGGTATTATAGAATCTCTTGTAACCTGTGGGTTATTTTCACATGTTACAACCTTACCTAAGAAATAAGGCTTTGGTGTGGGTTCTCTCACGTAAGCCATCTTTAGTCTATTAAGGTGTACTGGATTTGTCATACATTTTGTTGACTGAGGATCTCGTAATATGACTAAATGGGGACTAATATATTTGTTTACGACAAATGGACCTTTGTATTTGCTTTGTAATTTCTGTGCCTTTCCATTTGTCTCATGTAAACATAATCACCAATTAATATTGATAGAGGATGTGTTTTCACATTTGCACGCTCCAACATGATTTCTTGCGAAATGACTACATTGGCTTTAACTTAATTTCTGATCATATCAAGTCTTTCTCCATGTTTTCGAACATAGGAACGTGCATTCACAGGTATGCTATCAAAATCTGCTATTTGTGGTGTAACCATTGGGAACTTTGGTCTCTGTCCAAAGATAATCTCGTGTGGTGAGTACCCTAATCCTGCATTTACAGACTGGTTAATGGAAAAGGTAATACTCGATAGAAAATTAACCCAGTTATTGCTGTTTTTATTGACATAGGAAGAAAGTCTTTCCTCAAATGTCCTATGTGACCTTTCACATGCTCCAAGACAATGATGGATATAGCTTGGTGTAAACTCTTGGGGTATGCAAAGTTGACGACACACTTCTGCCATACAAGCTGATGTGAATTCAGTTCCACGGTCGCTAATTAATGTGTTACATACACCATATTTTGTAAATATTTGTGTAAGACCAGAAGCTACCGTTATTGTATCTTTGTTAGCTAAGGGGATTGAAATTAAATACTTGCTAAACATATCAACAGCAGTAAGAACATAGCTGTATCCTTGTGGTGATATTGGGAATGGTCCAACTAAATCCACTTGCCATACTTCAAATGGGGCGCCTGGTGTCGTATATGCTGTGATAGGTGATTTTGTATGATGATTGGTAGTTTTACGTTTTTGACAATCTGGACATGAACGTACATACTCTGTAATAATGGGACCCATTCTCTTAAAAAAAGAATGTTCCCTCATTCTATCCAATGTTCCATGAATTCCAGCATGACCTGCCATTGGTGAATCATGATACAGTTGCAGTACAGTTTCAATCATTACTTCTGGAATAACCAGTTGGTAATTATCAAGACTTTTAACTCTTTATGATTTCTTCACCCTAGAATGTAGTAGTAACCCATCTATCAAAATATAGTCATTTGACTCTATCAAAATTCTCCTGGCTAATTTCTGACTTGATGGTAACTCATTGGTCTCTAGGTAGTTGATTAGATGATGTAAAGCCTTGTCATTTCTTTGCAGTTTTAAATTTCTCCGAGCTAAAATCAAAATTTCGAAATAAATCTATGCTTTCCACTTCTTTGATTTGTGATTCATCCGTTGAGACAGTATTATGCAAGTCTTTTATTTCACACTGTGAAATGTTAGATTTTAGCTGTGCTTTTGTTTTTCGCTTGGTCACTTTGCGCTTCCCTGACATATGATGTGTTTCTGTATCACCATCATAATCTGATTCATGGTGTGTTACTATATCATTGTTATGTGATACTAATACATGATTAACCTCTACATTCTCAGTAGACTTCATTAATTCTTGTAAAGTGATCTCATTGGGTAATGTTATTTCACCTGTATGTTCTGGGACATATGGGAAACAAGGGTCCGTTTCATCTGGACTTTCAACTGCAGGGTCACTTTTAGTATTGGGTTGACATCTTGACAAGGAATCGGGTACTATCATTTGTTCGGCAGGTTTATACTGAATCTCAAAATTAAATTCCTGAAGAATGGCAAGCCACCTTTCATAAATTGTTCCTTTCAAACTTTTCTGAAATAACGGCTTTAGAGCTTGATGATCACATTCTACAATAAACTTGTGACCACGTAGATAAGTTGAACAATCTATAATACTGGTTACCATGCCCAATAGTCAAGTTTTGTTGGCCCATATGATTGTTGCCATTTTGCAAGTGATTTTGAACCAAACCGTATAACATGTATATTCTTTAAGTTAGTGTCATGTTTCTGATACAACATGTAACCAATACCCTTACTTGACGTATCCACAGCTAGGTAAAAAGGTAAATCGTATCTTGGAAATGACAATGCATCTGAATTCATTAATGCATATCTCAATTCATCAAAAGCTACCTGATGTTCCCTTTTCCATATGAATTTTTCACCTTTACGTGGAAGTTTGTACAGACAATTTGCTTTAACGCTGTAATCGCGAATATATTTCTTGAAACAGTTCATTAATCCAAGATATCGCTTGAGTTCCTTCGTATTTGTAGGTTCAGGGAAATCGGAAATTGCTCTTAACCTATCTCCTGGTGGTCTGATCCCTTCTTTTGATATTTCGTGTCCTAAAAATGTACATTTCCTTTGTGCAAACTTGCATTTTTGTGGCGATAGCTTCAATCCAGCTGAATAAAATCGACTAAAAACATCCTGTAAATCTTTCATCAAATGCTGTTCAAAAGTTTCCGAAAAAACCAAGACATCATCCAAATAACATAATGTGTTTCGAAAAGATAAACCATTCAATACTTTATCCATAAGAAGCTGAAAACTGTTTGGTGATGTTTTCAAACCCATAGATAACCTATTAAACTTAAATGTACCAAAACAAGTATTGAAGGCTGTATACTTGGTAGACTCGGGCGAAATGCGCATTTGAAAAAAACCTGAGCTTAAGTCGATGGAAGATATGAAATTTGGTATACGCTGAGTAAAGGACTCCGTTAATTCATCTACATTCGGAATTGTATATCGAAAATCTTGCGTATTAGAATTGAGATATCGAAAATCTACACAAAACCTATACATTGATAAATTCTCCTCCTTTGAACCTGTTTTCAACCCTGAGTTTGGTCGATTTCTCTTTGAAACTAAAACAATGGGACTTGATATGGGTATATCCTCTTTTTTATTTACCGGTGCAATTATTCCTTGACTTAACAGTTCATCAAGTTGATGACGCAATATGTCCCTCTTATGAGGTGGCAGTTTATATGGTCTTTGGTGTTTAGAAACTGCATCATGTTTCAAATGTATCTGGTGTTCTACCAGATCAGTCAAGCCTAACTTTGGGTTTTCTTTAGTGACAAATAATTCTTTGTTTTTAACCAGCAGCTCATTTAATTGTGACTGTTGGGATGATAGCAAATCATTGGCTTCCATATTGAAATAAGACAAAAATTTGTCCTCTGATGACCTTCTTTTGTTATTATTTCTCTGGCCCATCTGGTCTTTATCTTCCTTTATTTCTGCATGTGTACAGTTTGACTTGATGTTAGGAACAATATTTATAGTATCATCTAACAAATTAAATTCTCCAAGCTGTCT
>MJUT01000158.1:461534-476303 GCA_002080005.1 Gigantidas platifrons
TGAATCATGATACAGTTGAAGTACAGTTTCAATCATTACTTCTGGAATAACCAGTTGGTAATTATCAAGACTTTTAACTCTTTGTGATTTCTTCACCCTAGAATGTAGTAGTAACCCATCTATCAAAATATAGTCATTTGACTCTATCAAAATTCTCCTGGCTAATTTCTGACTTGATGGTAAGTCATTGGTCTCTAGGTAGTTGATTAGATGATGTAAAGCCTTGTCATTTCTTTGCAAAGTTTTAAATTTCTCTGAGCTAAAATCAAAATTTCGAAATAAATCTATGCTTTCCACTTCTTTGATTTGTGATTCATCCGTTGAGACAGTATTAGGCAAGTCTTTTATTTCACACTGTGAAATGTTAGATTTTAGCTGTATTTTTGTTTTATGCTTAGTCACTTTGCGCTTCCTTGACATATGATGTGTTTCTGTATCACCATCATAATCTGATTTCTGGTGTGTTACTATCTCATTGTTATGTGATATTAATACATGATTAACCTTTACATTCTTGTCAGTAGACTTAATTAATTCTTGTAAAGTGATCCCATTGGGTAATGTTATTTCACCTGTATGTTCTGGGACATATGGGAAACAAGGGTCCGTTTCATCTGGACTTTCAACTGCAGGGTCACTTTTAGCATTGGGTTGACATCTTGACAAGAAATCGGGTACTATCATTTGTTCGGCAGATTTATACTGAATCTCAAAATTAAATTCCTGAAGAATGGCAAGCCACCTTTCATAAATTGCTCCTTTCAAACTTTTCTGAAATAACGGCTTAAGAGCTTGATGATCACATTCTACAATAAACTTGTGACCACGTAGATAAGTTGAACAATCTATAATACTGGTTACCATGCCCAATAGTTCAAGTTTTGTTGGCCCATATGATTGTTGCCATTTTGCAAGAGATTTTGAACCAAACCGTATAACATGTATATTCTTTAAGTTAGTGTCATGTTTCTGATACATGTAACCAATACCCTTACTTGACGTATCCACAGCTAGGTAAAAAGGTAAATCGTATCTTGGAAATGACAGTGCATCTGAATTCATTAATGCATATCTCAATTCATCAAAAGCTACCTGATGTTCCCTTTTCCATATACATTTTTCACCTTTACGTAGAAGTTTGTACAGACAATTTGCTTTAACACTGTAATCGCGAATATATTTCTTGAACCAATTCATTAATCCGAGATATCGTTTGAGTTCCTTTGTATTTGTAGGTTCAGGGAAATCGGAAATTGCTCTTAGCCTATCTCCTGGTGGTCTGATCCCTTCTTTTGATATTTCGTGTCCTAAAAATGTACATTTCCTTTGTGCAAACTTGCATTTTTGTGGCGATAGCTTCGATCCAGCTGAATAAAATCGACTAAAAACCTCCTGTAAATCTTTCAAATGCTGTTCAAAAGTTTCCGAAAAAACCAAGACATCATCCAAGTAACATAATGTGTTTCGAAAAGATAAACCATTCAATACTTTATCCATAAGAAGCTGAAAACTGTTTGGTGATATTTTCAAACCCATAGTTAACCTATTAAACTTATATGTACCAAAACAAGTATTGAAGGCTGTATGCTTGGTAGACTCGGGCGAAATGCGCATTTGAAAAAAACCTGAGCTTAAGTCGATGGAAGATATGAAATTTGGTATACGCTGAGTAAAGGACTCCGTTAATTCATCTACATTCGGAATTGTATATCGAAAATCTTGCGTATTAGAATTCAGATATCGAAAATCTACACAAAACCTATACATTGATAAACTCTCCTCCTTTGAACCTGTTTTCAACCCTGAGTTTGGTCGATTTCTCTTTGAAACTAAAACAATGGGACTTGATATGGGTATATCCTCTTTTTCATTTACCGGTGACTTAACAGTTCTCCACCATGTAATGTTCTTACTTTTACACTAAGTAATGATCTTATATAAACGAGAGGCTTTTACTTCATAAATCCAATAATATATAAAGTTCTAAAATTTTATTATCCAAAGTAATTTATGATGTTACAGTTATGATGGTCAAAACATGTCTTTCTTACAAGTTGCATTCACACACTCTTTCTAATCTCAGACTCCTCCCATCAAACATGTATTCTATTTCACAGATGCCAAAGTGTTTACATGGCACCATTATATAAATATAAAGATGTCACTTAAAAATACATAGATCAGATAAAGTCATATATACCAATAATCTTATTATGTGAAAGTTGTAGTTGACCAAAGATTTATAGATAACATCTGGAAGTAATTAGATACACATCCCAAACCTGAGAAAGTTATAACCCCAAAATATTCATGTTAATTGTATTTAATAATTACAACAAATAACAATAATCTGTTAAGTTTAGCTATCAAAATAAAATACCAAAACCAATATATCACAATTATACAAGGCTTTAGCCATAAACTTTCTCGTAACTATTATAATATATAATAATGAAAAGATATTGTCCTCCTCGTATCCAGTGCACAAAAACAATATGTTATCGTTCAAGTGCAATGGTCATCAAGGGCAGTTGCTAAAAAGGACAATGTAACTCGTATAATATATATTTAAATTTAAAGGAATCTATGAAAACGTATCTACATGTATCTCCTAATCAAGACTATACAATAAAAAATATGATTTATATCATTGAATATAGTTTTGAAATTTTACATTACATAAAAGGCTCTAAGCTGTTTTAAAATATTTTTTCCCCCCATTTTGTCATGAATAGAATTTTCGTCGTTTTGCTTCATCGAATTTTGCATGTACAGGTAGTACGTGTGTACACACATGAATCTATTTTTTTATTACTACAGATAGATTGCAGCGTAGAGCGACAAAACAACTACCAGGGCTAAAAAATCTGTCCTATCCAGAAAGATGAAACTACCAACCTTAACGTTTAGGAGAATTCGTGGAGATATGATAGAGCTATATACAAAATACTGAGTGAAAAGTATGATAGGGAAGCAGCACCTTTTCTTAAACTGTGGAAGGACATGACATCAAGAACAGGGGTGCCAGGCAATAGCTTAAAGATATTTCCTCAGAGGGTGTGCACAGAAATCAGGAAAAATTCATCTACATTGAGAATCGCTAAAACATGGAACTGTCATCCTGACTTAGTCAAGAGTAATCGGAGCGTGACCCAACTCATAGGTGTTGACTGAAGAGTAATCGGACCATGATCCCACAGCATCAGTGATGATTGAATAGTAATCGGTACGAGATCCCACAGCATCAGTGATGAGAGAAGAGTAACTCGGACCGTGATCCCACACCATCAGTGATAAGTGAAGAGTGATCGGCACAAGATCCCACAGCATCAGTGATGATGGAATAGTAATTGGCATGAGATCCCACAGCATCAGTGATGAGTGAAGAGTAACTCGGACCGTGATCCCACAGCATCAGTGATAAGTGAAGAGTAATCGACACAAGATCCCACAGCATCAGTGATGATGGAATAGTAATCGGTATGAGATCCCACAGCATCAGTGATGAGTGAAGAGTAATCGGCATGAGATCCCACAGCATCAGTGATAAGTGAAGAGTAATCGGCATGAGATCCCACAGCATCAGTGATAAGTGAAGAGTAATCGACACAAGATCCCACAGCATCAGTGATGATGGAATAGTAATCGGCATGAGATCCCACAGCATCAGTTATGAGTGAAGAGTAATCGGCATGAGATCCCACAGCATCAGTGATGAGTGAAGAGTAACTCGGACCGTGATCCCACAGCATCAGTGATAAGTGAAGAGTAATCGACACAAGATCCCACAGCATCAGTGATGATGGAATAGTAATCGGTACGAGATCCCACAGCATCAGTGATGAGTGAAGAGTAATCGGTACGAGATCCCACAGCATCAGTTATGAGTGAAGAGTAATCGGTACGAGATCCCACAGCATCAGTGATGTCAGAGTGAAGAGTAATCGGTATGAGATCCCACAACATCAGTGATGAGTGAAGAGTAATCGGACCGTGATCCCACAGCATCAGTGATGTCAGAGTGAAGAGTAATTGGCATGAGATCCCACAGCATCAGTGATGAGTGAAGAGTAATCGGACCGTGATCCCACAGCATCAGTGATGTCAGAGTGAAGAGTAATCGGCACGAGATCCCACAGCATCAGTGATGAGTGAAGAGTAATAGAGGACGACAGTCCTCATTACTGTAGAACAGGTCGGTAGACCCCCCGCGTAGACTACACACTGATGCTCAATTTCTCGCTCGCTCTCGCGTCTATACTCACTTAACTCGAATAATTCAAGCCCTTTCCGTCTCCGATTCTCTCCGCTTTCTGAGGGCTTGAAGGCAGCCAATGATAAAAATGCGTCAGCTGTTCCCTGTCACAGGGAACCAATCGCAATCTAGTATTTTTATGAGTATGCGCAATAGGCATATCCGGTACATTAGCAGCTAAATTTCAAAATAAAGATGGACGAAGATGGTGCGATTCACGCGATTCACATATTTATGATTTAAATTGTCATAGATTCACAAATTAAAAAAAATAAATAAAAAATAAAACACTGTGTAATAATTTTTGGAAGTTTTGAAGTTTTTGTCACTTTCATATACATGGGACAAAAAGTGATTTTTTAAAATTATTGTTAGCAAAGGCACCCCTTTCTGAGTACTTATTTATTTTCAATAGTATTTCATCTCTTTTTCCTGAATTTATTGTGGATAATAATAGTATATATATATATATATATATATATATATATATATATCAGAGACGAAAATTTTGTCATTCAACGAAGTGTTTAATTCTTTATCACTTTGTTTTGTGTACTTGGTGTTGTTTTACAAACCATTTTAGACGTTTATAAATTTTATTTGCCTTGTATAGTATCGCTATACCGTAACGATCCAACACCCCGTAAGATTGATTGTTGACTAGTTTTTCAGACGTTGTATATATATATATATATATATTAAACAAAAGAAACGATACAAAGGTTTTCCTTAAATATAGTTTTATGTTAAAACCAAAACAATTGTTTATTATCATTTTCGTCAATGTGAAACGCATGTATCCTCCCAAAGCAAACATCCTATTCCGTTAGGGGAAAATTTCAAGGCTAAAAGATAGGACGAATGACAGACCCTGTAACTGCAGGCCGCATGTGATGTCACAACGTCAAGACAGATAGTTACGCCTTATTCACCTCTGGAACTGTATGATAACGAATGAGGACACTGCCCGTAGAACACCTGGACTGACAAACGTCTGAATTTCGAGTCAGACACTTACATTGGAATGTTATGAAGGGTCACAAAGAAATAAGGTACTATTCCATCTTTTGGTGTCTTCAATTTGTTTCGTTTTTCTCAAAAGCATTTCTTATTTGAAGATTAAGCGAGCGGCTCATAGTGATGGTATGCAAATTATTTTGACTTAAATGTGGCTGTAAGCACTCACAGGTTTATTTGTCAAATAGTTTCACATATCGTGTCGTGACATCTGCTCGGTCATGTAATAAAGTCGGTCATTTGTTTTGATTTACAATTATCGCGCAGCACGAGACCGATGACGTCATTCTGTATATTCATAGCGTACATAAACACAGAAAGAATTCTTTTAAACTTTACAATTACAAGATGAGATTAAAACAGATCATATTGAATTGAATAAATTCCATGCAAGTAAAAAAGATCCTTTTATACTAATGTTCTTTTTTTCTGATCAGTATGCTTGTTAAATATCTTCTGACTGTAAATTTTCCATTTATATGTAGCAACATTCCAGCACCTGCATATGGAGTATATATCTCAGATGATCCGATATTCCAGACCTTGTGGTTTGCTATCAGGATTTCCTTGATAGAGGGTTGCTGCTAACAAGGAAGCTACTAAACCAAGGGTTCGTCTTGGTAAAGTTGAAGTCATCACTTCGAAAATTTTGAGGTCGCCACAATGACTTGGATGACCATTATGGAATATCTGTGTCACACATGACCATGGATATGTTCCACTTTTCGTAAAAACTTCCCGGTCCTTTCCTCATTCACGACTTATTATTGGGGTTGTAACTAGATTAACACGCGGACGGATGCCACTAGTAGAGCAGGAACTTGCCACCCTTCCGGAGCACCTGAGTTCATCCCCGGTTTTTAGTGGGGTTCGTGTTACTTGATCTTTAGTTTTATATGTATGTTTTGTAGATCGTTGTTTGTCCTTTTGTACTTTTCTTTTGGCCATTGTGTTTTCTGTTCTTCTTCGATATACGGATTCTGATTGCCCCTTTGGTATCTTCAAACAATGGTATTTTCCAAGCATTATTACCTTTTCGGTTTGTTGATGTAATCGTTATCACAGATCATGACCTTTTCTGAAGTGTAGGCCAAGCAAATTGTATTTTAAAATACTTTTGAAAATATTCTAAAAAATGGCTGATTTTACCGGGAACATACATACAAGTGCTCTCCATTAGACACAAAATGGCAGATTATGTTGCATTTCCACTGCTGCTTTAATAACAAATATATCCCTTACTTCATGGTGTAGTGAAATGATATTCACAGAGAAGATAGAAAAATAATTACCTTAACAGAAATAATCAAAATGTATAACATAAATTGAACAGAGAATTAAATTAAACCAGACAGATAAATAGGATTATCTGGGGGGAAATCTGTCATTAATGAAAATAGCATCAACAAAACTGTATTGCTAGCATTCTGTGATAATAAATGTGATTGATATAAGCAGAAATCAGTCATTAATTGCAAAAAAAACATTAAATTCACTGGATTATATATTTTATTATATGGGTAAGCAAGTTCCATGTTTACATCAAATAATTAATTTTTAATACTTCAATTTCAAACTATTTAAAAAAAACATCTTTTGAAATTCTTCAGACAAACCTATTAGACAGAAAAAACATTATCCAATGACTGGCCAACTTATTGTCACACGGGGATATTTAGTTCACGTTGTAATGCTGGTTATGGAATGTAAAATAATATCTGTCTCTGTGCTCGTTTGTGTCATTATCTGGTTAAATATTCATCGGTTTTGGTTCCATCCCAAAATAATTAATGTTGATTAAATAAAAAATTCTGATTATTTGAAAAAATATTTTACAATGCTATCAAAAATAAAAATAAGAAAAAAATGTTTTTCTTATTTTTTTTTAATATTGGGAACTTCAAGTGAATGTGGACTCATAATCATGGACTAGTAAAATACATGTACGTATGTCTATGCGAAGATGCGATGATCGCCTGTATCCATATTCGAGGGTTGCTGCTAACAAAGAAACTACTGAACCAAGGGTTCGTCTTGGTAAAGTTGAAGTCATTACTTCGAAAATTTTATGGTCGCCACAATGACTTGGATGCCCATTATGGAATATCTGTGTCACAAATGACCACGGATATGTTCCACTTTTCGTAAACACTTCCCGGTCCATTCCTCCTCATTCACGACTTATTATTGGGATTGTAACTAGATTAACACGACGGGTGCCACTAGTGGAGCAGGAACTGCTTACCCTTCCGGAGCACCTGAGTTCACCCCCGGTTTTTAGTGGGGTTGGTGTTAATCGATCTTTAGTTTTATATGTATGTTTTGTAGATCGTTGTTTGTCCTTTTATACTTTTTCTTTTGGCCATTGTGTTTTCTGTTCTCCTTCGAATTACGGATTCTGATTACCCCTTTGGTATCTTCAAAGTCTTCAAACGATGGTATTTTCCAAGCATTTTTACTTTTACGGTTTGTTGATGTAATCGTTATCACAGATCATGACCTTTTCTGAAGTGTAGGCCAAGCAAATTGTATTTTAAAATACTTTGAAAATATGATGATTGATCATTCAGATTCCTCCATTTTCTAGAAAATGGCTGATTTTACCGGGAACATATGTACAAGTGCTCTCCATTATGCACAAAATGGCAGATTATGTTGCATTTCCACTGCTGCTTTAATGACAAATATATCCCTTGCTACATGGTGTAGTGAAATGATACTCACAGAGAAGATAGAAAAAATAATTAACTTTACAGAAATAATCAAAATGTATAGCATAAATTGAACAGAGAATTAAATTAATCCAGACAGATAAATGGGATTATCTGGGGAGAAATCTGTCATTATTAAAAATAGCATCAACAAAACTGTATTGTTAGCATTCTGTGATAATAAATGTGATTGATATAAGCAGAAATCAGTCATTAATTGTTTTGCAAAAATATGGTATGATGTAGTCAGTCTAATATATTGCATTGACAAAAACTAAAACACCAAATTCACTGGATTATACATTTTATTATATGGGTAAGCAAGTTCAATGTTTACATCAAATAATTAATTTTCAATACTTCAATTTCAAACTATTTAAAAAAAAACATCTTTTGAAATTCTTCAGACAAACCAATTGGGACAGAAAAAGCTAAAATACTGTACTTTCTAAATCTGGTTTACGTTTTAAGCTTGGTTTGCCTATCACAAAATTATGTGATTTATTTACCACTGACCGGCCTTATGTCATGCTATGCGACGCTATTTACCAAAAGGGTAGTGAACAAATATGGGCCAGTGTGTCATTGTTTTCTACCTTTTTTCTATGGAACTTTACACATGTGATCACGAATAGACGAGGAACATAATTATAAAAAAAAATGTTTACTTTTCAAACAGGAAAAAAATAATCAAACATTATCCAATGGCTGGCCGACTTATTGTCACACGGGGATATTTAGTTCACGTTGTAATGCTGGTTATGGAATGTAAAATAATATCTGTCTCTGTGCTCGTTTGTGTCATTATCTGGTTAAATATTCATCGGTTTTGGTTCCATCCCAAAATAATTAATGTTGATTAAATAAAAAATTCTGATTATTTGAAAAATTATTTTTTATTCTATCAAATTAAACAATGGACGGACAATACAAAATTATCAAATGTTTCTGCTTATTGAGATGTAGTTTTTGGAGCTA
This sequence comes from Gigantidas platifrons, assembly GCA_002080005.1. Taxonomy (NCBI): domain Eukaryota; kingdom Metazoa; phylum Mollusca; class Bivalvia; order Mytilida; family Modiolidae; genus Gigantidas; species Gigantidas platifrons. Next base: position 470,496 of record MJUT01000158.1, read on the forward strand.
AAGCACCACACCGTACGGCTTAATATTTATTTTTTCTATCTTTTATATGTAGTAGCCATGGACAAAAAGGCTGTCTTTGATGCCAGAATGTCACCCTTTCTACTGTACTTTTCCTGTAGAAACCTCTTTTATCAAACTTTCAGTTTATTTTGTATTTTAAAAATTGTGGGTTTATAAATGGCAATTTTTACCAATAACTGATTGAGTGTAAATAACGAAAAATACTTTATGCTTCAACATATCCATTTAAATATGACGAAAATGGTATAAAAAGTTAGAACAATAGTTTTCACTGTTTTTGTTTGTTTGTTTGTTTATGTGTCTGATAAAAATGACAACATTCCAAGTGTGTCGGATGTCTATGAACTCTTAGGTATTACAAGTTGAACAATGTCACACCACGAAGGCTTGTAATAAGTCAATAAATATATTAATGATCTGTTAATGTAAGCTATATATTGGTTCTGTTAAAATAAGGACAGATGGACCAAAAAGTTCTAGTTAAATAAATCCAAGACTACACATGTTTTGTTTAAAATGCCCATGAAATAATTTTGCCAGCTGTGTGATATATGTATATTCTTTTTCGCGTCCTTATTTATCGAACTCCACAAACAATATTATAATACCCGAAAGGCTTGAATTCAGCTTGAGTCGAAATATCGCAAATTTACAAACGTGTTAAATCCGTAGCTCTCTGGTCACAAAAAAAAGGAAATGAAAAATAATCATAAGAGCTACGATTCCGCATCAATTGCTTTATCAAGAAACATATCTTTATGCAAGATATGCACATTTTCTGAACATATAAAATATGTTTTTATCAGTCTGGGTAACAGGAAGAGAATGACAGAAGAGCTTTTCACATACTTGTTTTCATAGGAAACATCAGTTAATTGTGTATTTATTGACGTTGTACGAATATGGTCTTTATCCTGAAATGTTAAAGTTACTCAATTTTGTCAAACTTTATCACAAAATGGTGCCATATCATGCTTCATTAAGGGGTGAACATGGAATATTCTTTAGCACCTCCCAATAAGCTGTTTTCCACTAGGTGTACACTTTTTTGCAACCTTCTTTTTTCCCCACCCCAGAAATAAAAGAACCGCCTAGCGAATGAATGCGCGACGTATCCCCCCTCACTTGCATAATATTTAGTTTTAAAAAACGCAATTAGATGAATAGTAACTGCTTACTCTTTCAGAGGTCCTGAGTTAAACCCCACCATGATTTTAGCCATTTTTCAATAACTTTCTTTGATGAAAATATTCTTCTTACCCGTGCTGAATCAGGAACTGAAGTAACGCATATACGCCGAAGTATGCCTAAATTTCGGAACAATTTAAATAGACCATAAAACAATAACACAAGTGAATCATAGGTGTTGCTAATTTCCGGAGCGAATGTCGAGGAATATGTGAGAAATATCCTCTAGAAAACAGTAAACATTATTTCAGAACAAACACATTCACATCTTTATTAGATACTAGTACCTTTATTTCTGAAACAATGTCGTCATTACATTCCGCTTTGTATGAAGGATTAAGAATCCGTAGGTGAAATGTTTCACGTATGCTTAAGCACAAGACGAATTTATTGACAAAAGGGTCGTGAAATTTGCAGATTTACAGAATGACACACATAAGAAAATCATGCACAGTTGTTTTAGCTGAAGGAATTAAAACGTCACCATTCATAAATATTTAGTATCATTTTAATGCAGAAGTGTTAAAGCATTTGGCGACGATCTTTTGTACTGTTGATAAAGTCAAGAACATGACACTTTCAACCCGGATTATTGCCATTCGCAATGCAGAAGGTGAATCATGGATTTCAAAGTTGACATTAAATGAAGTCACAATTAAGGAATATTTGAAAATGTTGAACAGGTTATACGATATAACCTGGTTTCGGTCAGTTTACGCTTAATAAACCGCGAAGCGGTTTATGAAAAAGTAAACTGAGGTTATGCAAGTATAACCTGTTCAACAATTTCAAATATTCCTTATAATTTAATTTTTACAACAAAATGTAATGATTCCTCGATTTTAATTACGATTATTTCATGTGATTATTTGAATTTGTCATTGGCGGATGAACACGTTTGTGACGTCACAATACCAACCCAGGTTATCGAGTTTAACCAAAATTTCCCCAGGAGGATTAGCCAATCAGATTGAAATATTCAAACAAAATTAAATTATTGACGAATAAATGATTGATAGTAAATAATAACCAACCAGAAACAACAATGTTTTTGTGTTAGCAGAAAAAAATATATCCAAAATACATTCAGTATTTCGTTTTTCTAAAGTCTGTCAGCATAGATGTAGACAATGTGGTTAAAATTGCGCGTTATGCGACCATAGTAAAGGAAATGAAAATATTTAAGGGAAATGACGTTAAATGTTAAATACAAGGAACAATAAACTGTAAAGCCGTTGTACCCAATGGGAAAGAAAAAAACATTATTGTTTGACAAACTGGAGAAATATTTATTCAACGGGGTGTTTTCCAAAATTTGCACTAAACATTGACAACCCTTTTTGTGAATGAATGATTATTATCATCAAATGTGTAATAACATAGTATTATACACTATTATTACATTTATGGTTTTATACAGTATTATAAAATCATATAATTCGTTTTTGTGACAAATTGTCATATTGCACGGCAGGATTTCCTATTGAACGATCTATTTAGCGGTGGGCGAAATCCCGGCATTTTTTTCAAATTTACTAGCCAAACGTTTTCTAAGTCCGTTGCAATGACGTCACACAAGCACAAACAGAAAGTAGCAAACATGATAAGTTTTACAAACGTATGCAGAATGCAAATATAAATTTGTACACATCGAATTAGTAATATAAATTTCTACACACTGAATTTGTACAAGTATCTATGATATTAAATGCATCAGCTCATGTGCTTTTGAATTTGACAAAAAAACAACAACAAACATTCCCTACAAATTGATCCAGATACACAAAAAAAAAACAACTGGGAATGTTAAATGTAATAAAACAATTATAGCACTTCTTTTGTGCAATATGATGTATTGTTGATTAACTCTATGTTATTGTTGTCAATACAACCTAAACTGTCTTTACAATATAAAATCATAAACTCGGCCAATATCAAAAAACTAAGCCAATATCGATATTGTCTTAGTTTTTCTGATATTGGCTTAGTTTTTTTTTATATTGGCCGAGTTTATGATTTTATAATACCCATTAGGCCTATAGGATAACATTTTATGGTTAATTAATACATATATCAATTTTATAAATACCCATTATAAGATAAAATTTTATGGTTAATTATTAAATATATCATTACGTGATGATTTCCGTAGTGACCTCAGGCCAATACAGCTACCATCGGAATAATAACTGGGTCAATACGGAAATCATCACGTATTAATAGGTAATTATGGAGCACTGAAAAGCAATATTGACCGCGGCCTTCATCAATATTGCTTTTCAGTGCTCCATAGCACATCATATCGCACTCAATGAAGTGCAATAATTGTATAATAATACCATGTAAATAGTCCAATCTTATTTACTTTTGCTAAAAAATTTGCGTCAGTAAAATCACAGATAGGGGTTTTACTTTTAATACGGTTAGAAATTACTTTAATAACAAAATATGCAAAGAGTGATATATATCTAAATTTTCATATTGTTATAAATTTCTTCATTCTTCTTTAACTTCTTCTTTTCTGAAACATAAATTAAATGTATCAAATACAACATCAACATCAACATTATAATAATGATAATAATTATGTCAGTGTCTCAAATTGAACTTTTATTATACAAATGTTCTGTATCTCTATAGATGCTGCTATAGCTCATATTCGGTGAGAGGTATACATACATTTGTATAAACTAAACGTACCTGCGACCTATCAGGCCAAAATATAAATGATGCATTCGAACAAAATGTAATAGATATGTCTGATATCTTAACAATAAAGGTTTGGGATGAATATATAAAAATAAGACAAATTTAACCTGAATATGTTTTTGTTCTGCTTCGATATAGATTAAGAACTTAAAGGATTAATTACTACTTATTCTTAATATATCAAAGTGAAACTAACATTTAATTGTAATCATAAACATGTTGACTTTACATTAGTTGATTTCCTATGCATTAGTAGCTGCACCTCTTCATGTCTAAATGTAGTATCTAACAATCATACTAAATATAATACAGGATATTATAAATCGTGTAACAAGTTTAAATGTATGGTAATGGTTTTTGGTATTTAACAGTTTTATTGGTCGAGGAAATCTGAGTGCCCGAAGAAAACCACTGACCTTCTGAAAGTCATTGACAAACTTTATCACATAATGTTGTAGCGAGTACAACTCGCCATGGGCGGGGTTCAAACTCACAACGTTAGTGGTGATACGCACTGATTCCATAGGTAGTTATAAATCCAACTATCATGCGATCCCGACGGCCCATTAATCTAATAATAGACTGCTACAGCAATATCTAATATCATTTCTAAAATATGCAGGATGACTGAGTTCAAGTAGGAAATACTATGTCACTTTTATATATATAGCTAATACATTAATGACTTGTCACGTACATAACAAAAAATAATGACTTCCATTCCATAAACATATATTTAAATGTGTGCTAACAAGAAAGACAGCTCATCTAAACTCTGAGATCTTCTTAACAGTTCAAAAAATTATCCTGAGTAGGAAAAGATTCAACTCTTAATCTTCACCTGCACGAAAACTAGCCCAAACGCATCCAATTTCCTTTCTTCTCTTTACACAAATTCAATTATAATATAGTAGTGTACGGAATTGTCCTATCTTTCGAAACAAATCATAAAATATAATGTATAATTTATCTTTGGGAGACAAATTTATATAAGCTCAATAGCATGTTTTCGGATCTCTTTAAGTAATTCAATAGCAGTTGTATTTGTCTCACTATGTATGTAAATTGTGATATGTCTTAATTAATAAAATATGTTTACACTAAGAAAGACACCCATTTACATTTTAGATTAAGATAAATAGCTACGCGATCTCGTTAATAGCTTGTCTTCATTTTTAAATATAGCGGAAGGTACTCAATTATAAACGTATCTTGTCTCTCACGAGAACTATGGTTGAAGTAGAACAAGTTATTCATAGCGTGTTCACCTATTCTGAAAGAGTGGTAAATGAATAGTTCGTGATTAAAGGATGTCAAGCTCGTCAAAATGACTTTTAACTTGCTAGTTGCGGTCGTCAGTGAAACAATTACCGCTACAATATATTGGTTCTCTTTACCACACTATATTTTCTGTAGTATTTGGTTTTCCAATCTTATGACTTTAGACGTACCTGATGAAAGGTTTTTCCAGAAACACTTCGCGATCTGTAAATTTTATATTTTTTTTTTACAAATAATCATCAAAGCAGACAAAAAGGCTTAACATATGACAACATGTCACATCCTGTGTATTTACATATTTATGCCAATTAGATAATGCAAATACTAGTAAAATATGACTAAGACAATAACAGTACCTTTTGGTTGTTTATTCAGATTATTGTAAGTGTGGTTGGTATAACTAAGACAATAACAGTACCTTTTGGTTGTTTATTCAGATTATTGTAAGTGTGGTAGGTATAACTAAGACAATAACAGTACCTTTTAGTTGTTTATTCAGATTATTGTAAGTGTGGTAGGTATAACTAAGACAATAACAGTACCTTTTGGTTGTTTATTCAGATTATTGTAAGTGTGGTAGGTATAACTAAGACAATAACAGTACCTTTT